>VBVQ01003507.1:0-18407 GCA_011636635.1 Tetramorium simillimum | reverse complement strand
GTATGTATATATATATATATATATATATATAATTTAATTTCTATTAAATTAATTAGTAATTAAACAATTTATAGTTAATATTTTATAATTTATAAGTTATAATTTATATGTATCATGGATATCCGTTAGATATCCATGATATATTTAATAATATGTTAATAACAAAAAATTTCTATCATAAATGTTATAACAAGTTTGAATATAGGCTGTTTGAATGTTTAAAAGATATCTAAAAATATGTACTAGATACTGTGACATAATAAGTAGTTAAAGGAAATATTCTTGACGTAGAAAGAAACGGAATTAATTAATTATAGTTTTAAATAATAGTATGCAGACGTAAATGATACAGTGCGACAAAAATATAAAAGTTTTTGTTAGTCGCTGTATTTATAATATACTACATATTTACTCTTAATTACACTCAAACTATGCGTCATTAATTTATATTCATGCGTAAGAAACGTTCAGGTTTCTTCCATTGTGGAATTTACCTTTCGTTTATCAATGCAATTCATTATTAATCTGATCAAAGTTTACAATATCTGTTTATTATCAATTTATTACAATTTCCATATTATCGTTATTGTCACGTCTCTATATGCATGTTTGTATACGCGATGTTAAATGATGACCGATAAATTTTCGGTAATTTTAGATATCAAGTCAAACGTGTCAAACATGCGAATGGTGAATAAAGCATGTTCTTTAATTAATTATATTATTTTCGAGAGTTGAATATTTCTTTGAACCTGAATTAGAAAATTTCGTTTAATTTTTTATCAATTTATACGTAATAGTGTGAAACTAACTGTCAGCCAGTTATTTCGTTTGCAGTTTAATTATTCTTTAATTAGAATGTATTAATCACTGTTTAAAATTGCGATATGTCCTACGATTTCTTTCACGATTAGTATAAATGAATTCTAAAGTCTGTTCTGTAATTATCTAACGGGTATATAAGATTTAAAAGAGTCCGAATTAACATAGGAGTAATACATTTGTAAAATTTGAGATCTCGCCCTATTTATCTTGCTTACAATTAGTATAATTCACGCGCCAGTTAATTTCTAATTAATTTAATTCTGTACAAATGGGAAAATGGAAAGTAATCGTTAAACAGGATCTTATCGTATCATATTTCTCAAATTTTTTCACTTTCAACAGGATCGGCACGTTTCACGGCACCAGCGACTAATCGTTTTTGCACGAACAGGTTCGTTTATCAAAACGAACGTGCACATTAATCGTGTCTCGTTAAGTGCGTTTGATAAGATGAGGTCTCACCATGTTATTTACGATTTACAAGAGTAATATTTTACTACTTACGAATAACGCAATGTTTGGCATTATTACGAGATCCTCTTCCGTACCGCTGCTCATGTCCGGCATGTATTTCAGTGGATGTACTGGTATCGCCGATAAAGTGCCGTTGTCGTTGAAAGTTACATTCGAATGTTCGAATGATTCTCTACAACAAGAATATTGGAATAACGTTAGCCATTTGTTATTATATTTGCGTAATTATATTAAAATACATTCTTTGCATCTTAAACACTTTTTGGGAAAACATTTTTTGGAACAGGCTAAGTATATTGTTGTACAATTGAATTTTTATCATATGAAAATGTTATTGATAAAAAATATTTAAAAAGATTATATTTATAGGATTATAAAGATTATAAAGATAGAAATTATATTAGATTGTATAAGATTATAATTGAACAATAGTTAAATGATAAAATAAAGAAACATTATTGCGATTTACGATTTACAAAGAGAATTTATTAAAATATATTTTATCGGGAAAAATATTCTAAGTAATTAGAAAATACAAGAATTACGTTTAAAGCATAATTTCGCGAAATTTATTTAATAAATTATTTTTCATTCAAGCATTATGGATAAAATTGATCAAGTTTTTTTAATTCAAGGTTTCAAAAGAATTACAGATTTGTACTTTTACCTATATTTTATTTTTTTCCCATTAATTTTATTATAACTTTTTCTTCCTTTTCTCTTTTATTAACTTTTAGGAGACAGAAACCCGATTTTCTAATTCTACGGCAGTTACTTATTCTTTATAGAATAATATTTGACATAATATTAAATTTCTAAACCGTAAAAATTAAAAATCTACCCGTACTTTGAAAGTTAATTTTACAAGCGTGCATTTAAGTGAAGTCTAATTGAAAGATTGCCGCTTGATAATGAACTAGTGTGAGAGCTTGAGGCATTTTCAACCACACAAGAACGATCACATGCATTAGGTTGAGTGAGTGCAATCTGTTATAATGCAAATTTACTTCATTTGCCGAGGAAAAACAAGAAAGCAATTGAACGATTGCAATTCAAGTCTGGAAAGTATACAAATGTATACGGAATAGCCAGATAAACTAGATCGCGAACGTAATAATTATTATTTATGAGATGACTAATTATTTCTCCCGCGCTCTTGAACGTCACGATCCTCACTTTCCGGATTCGTGAAAAAATTCCTTTTTATTGTAGAAATATATAATTTTCACTATGCTGGGATTTTCCAATCTAAGAGATCTACTTTTTTTTACCATGTAAGTGATATGAAAAACATGTTATTAAATGTATTTTTTCAAATTGCTATTTAAATGACGTTATATGTTATTTAAACCAGATTTTTTCATTCAGATCAGTATTTTTTTATTCTGTTAGATAATTAAGTTAAGTTACAGATAATTAAATTAACTTTGTTAAGATTCTTATTTAAGACGTAAATATCTAAAAAGGACAAGAATGTTTTTAAAACAAATTCACCGCGTGGTTAAATCGAGATGCTCGATAAATAAATGTACACGGCACACAGAATCATATATAATGGTAGCAATAAGAGATATAGGTTGATACACCGGATAAATTATCTGGCTCATGATCTGTTCTTAACACGAATCACAAAACAATAATTTACATACGCCTGTACGTGCAAAAAGGATTTAATAAAATTATTATGCGGTTTACTTGTATACGTAGGGTCCAACTTCTTGGAATCTCAGCTTGCTTTCCTCGCCGCTCAGATATTCATCGCGATTTGTCACGTTAAACAGGTAGATCTTGACGTAGAGGTCAACCTCGGGTTTTCGCCATAATTCGAAGGTCTCGCCGCCCTCGCTGAAGACCAGTTTCCACTTGAAGAGTAATTCATAGGGATGATACAGCAATATAAGGCAACCGCAAACGAGACTGAGCAAACCGAGAACTATCAGCATAAAGATATCTGTGGGCAAAAAGGGAAAAGATATTATCCAAGCGGGCGTAAACCAACGATTTGCTGGAAATTATAGCGAAGCTATAAACAGCTGCTATCAGATATCCTTCTAACAGGATTTCAAATGGGGCTGCTTTTATGCTATTCCCTGTCCATACATACTCCGATTTTATCGACAGTCTTCTACACGATAGAACTACTTCCCGTGTAACAAGTTTGAGGAGATACTCAATACCTGTATTTCTACATCTTAAATAAGAAGTTTGAGAAGATATTTGTAATTTTGTATTTTACAAATATTTTTAATTGTTCTTAATAATATACATTTTCATTTGAAAATATAACAAAAACAAAATAAAGAGATTAATGCATTGCATCTAATCTTGAAGATCTAAGAAGGTTTGTCATTAAATGTTATAATGCAAATTCTATTTAATTTTTGACAAATATATTTATGAAATTTTTTTTCGTCCAAGATATTAAATACATTAGTTAGCGCAATAGAGCAGTTGTGAAATGTAATTGACCGGTTCTGCAAAATGATTCATTGGGGCAGCGATATTTATACTGTTTCATGTACTTTTCTACCTTAATCGCATTTACAAATTTACGAGTTTCAACCGCAGCGTTAATCTTAGCAATTTTGATTGCAGATAAATACTGACTTACTCGAATATAGCAGAAACTTTCACAGATCTCCCGAGATTTCGTAATTTATGCTTGCCGAGAGAAATATCCTGCTTTTCTTTGAGTCACCGCATGGTAACTTTTGCAGCGGGCATTATTGCAATATTGGAATTACAATAGAGAGTCGATCGAATGAACAAATAATCTTTTGATCGTGCGTGTATTGCGCGATCTTCTCTATAACTTTTCGCCGCAAGGATGAGAAATGGTACTCGACCGTTTACGGTGGTTAGCGACGAGTGCAATCAGGCCAAGCACTTTGAAACTGAGAGATCGACTTTCTGCTTAGCTATTTTATCTTCAGCACAAACGAAGATTGATGTCAATTTGTTCACTTATGTACTAATCAATATTAACATAATGTAAATTTGTAAAATCGTTAATTTTATATATGAACGCCTTTTACAAAAACATTACTTATAAGTAAATTTTAAATATAAATTCGGATCAAGCTAAATTTTGCATTGTTTTAATCTTTCGTATCAGTTAAATTTGGAATTAATTTCTTATAATTTTTGTTTTTATGCTACCAATGTATTATTACAGATATTTTTTGAAAAATTGTCAAATTCATTAAATCCTGATAAATATTTTTTAGCAATTGATAGTATTAATTCTATTTAAATTCTTACACTGAAATACAATTCTAGTTAAAAAGAAACGGACGAATCGGAAAAATCTTGTAGGATTGATCAAATATTCAGGTTATTATAATATTATAAAGTATTGTTTATCATATAATAATATTATAAAATTATAAAGTATTGATTTCTATTAGAATAATTAGAATTTCTGTTACAATAATCAGAATATTTAATCAATTCTACAAGATTTTCTGATTCGTCCGTTTTTAACCAGAATTTATTTTAATGTATTTAATGTTTAATGTATTTAATGTGTTGTCTATTGCGCATGACTGACGTTTATACAAAGTTAAGCGTGTTATTGCCACGCAAATCCTTGGAGGATTAAAATTTATTACGCAGTTGTCAAGCACATCTGCGAATATATCTGCGCATTATTATGTTATCGTATATTTTATCCGGTCCAAGCAAGCGACATGAGGAAAACCTTGAATCATTAAGATTATACGATAGATAGAGACCTTCTTACTTCGCTTCCGATCTTCTTAGGCGAGAATTGTTACACCTGATTTAAATAATTTTTCTTTAACGCAGAGCTATTGTGTTATCGAGTTTAATGTACGCAGTTTGTTCGTATGATTTCATTTGCATGACATATCCATATCCATGTGGCTGTTTTATTTCTTGTTTTTTGAAGTTTACGATTATAGCATTTGCTCGCTTATACCGCATTACGTATAATGTTATAGCATTACATATCTTGTTTTTAGCCACTAAAGGCTAGGATCTCTTTGGCAAATTAAATTTTTTTAGCGAGCACATTCAAAAAACTTATTATATTCTCGATGCTCTATTTACTAAAAAATATAGTTTTTATTTATTTATTCAAAATTTAATTTAAGATACCTTTTATTATGTTATTAATTATTTATTATCTGAAATTTTGATACATGAATTAATTTAACTCTATAGCTATTTTTATGTAGCTCTCGAATGTATCATTTCTCTCAACATACTTATTAATATTATATTAATTAAACAGTAATGAGGAATCAAATCCATATTAATGACTTTGTCATCAATAAAAAGTTAATTGATACATAGCATAATTGTAAGATAAGATAATAATAATTTACAATATCATGAACATCGGCAGAGCTCTAAAACAAAAGATAAGAATGTAAAAGATTATTAGCGTCAATGTCAGCGATTGTTATTGCAAAACTTGCAATTGATGCAACTGTGCATCGTATGTCGAATCTAATTGTGAGTGTCCTCGTACTAGTATTCTATCGACGTGAATAACATTTTTTTTTCAACGAATTCTGAATGACAATCAAACGTGTACACGGCGCTAATCTTTTTTTCTCCGATATATTCGATGACGCGCAAGGATCGTGCTACCGTAACAGTTAAGTAATCCGTCTATATATCACGCCCAAGCATACCGATGTGTGATTGCGGAAGTATAATGGGAGAGATTTATTCGCGCGATTTATACGAAGGACACTGCTCGATATTTATCGAACGATCATAGATTATCTTGCTAAGCCCACGCATCATTATTCCTACATCAATGATTCTTAGGTATTAATAGATACAAGAATAGTAAAAAAAATTAAAATAAAGTTATATAAGCTTTTTGTTATGTTATATTAATACGCATTACATTAAAATATATACATATAAATAACGTATAAATATGCATATATATATATATATATATATGTATTGTACATATGTATTATATATAATATTATATATAATATTTTTCAATAAAAAAATGTGGTATGTACTTTAGAAAGAAAATTTTGATTTAAATAATATAAGAAATATTTAACGTTATTAAATAATTATTATTAAAATTAATTTCAATTTTAATTGCCAGATTTGTATATTAATTTTTCACAATAGTTGTAAGAATTAAATCGAGAAATCAAAGATATTATCTTTCCTCAAAGGCTGTTAGGCTGCATTTGACATCTATTTGTGCATGTTGTAATAAAAAGTTGCAATTAAGAAACGAAAGTTAAATTTAGCGGGATACAATTAAGCTATAAATGTCCACATGTTCGCGCGTATGTCATGTTGTTATAGTTGTCCAGGTCGTAGAAAAGGCGGTCTGCTCTCGCCTATTGCAAGATCGCTGGCAACGCATGGTCATGTCGTAATAATTTTCCGGTGGTAATCGAGACGAGACTGCAAATGCATGATCAAATAGAAAGTGCATAGTTACGACGTGTGTTCCTCTATTCTACATTGTTTTACACTTAGCATGTACTACGTACGGCAGTTACGTCCGTATGTGTTAAACACGGCGCCGTATTAGCGTACGAGGAAACTTTATCAAATTTTCGTATCGACATTACAGGACAAATTTGACATAAAGAAGCTTTGTTAAAGGAAAAAAAAAACTTTTCTCTCTATTTAATTATTTATCAGTCTTACTTCACTTATTATGAAAAAATATGACAAGGATTGATTCAATAAAAGTAAGCAAACTGACAGCTTCATAAATGTCAGTTTCTACATGTAATTATCTAACTATCAATTAATTAAAACCAACGAATGTCAGTTATCCAGCAGGTATTAATTAAGTGTAAGTAAGAAGTACGTAAATCAGGTAATAGTTCCTTCGAGCAATTCGCAATGATGTTTTGATTTTGCGCAACGTAAGTAGCCGCCGGTAGTTTACCCCTCGCAGTTTTCACTGCGATGAACATAATCTGAGAAAGTAACGTGAGTTTCTCCCGTGTATTTTAGCCGCTCTTGCCTCACGTTGCCATTTGCAATGAAAATCAATTTGATAATTCTACGGAGTTAGCTGTTCGCTGAATCTTACTGCGGTCGATTTTATCTGCGCGGTTTGCGGCAAAACACTGTACGTGTATGTATGTGTTTGACTGTCCGCGAACTGGTCCGACCAGCGTCCCGTTTATCTCGCATTCCTCCATCAAGCAACAATTCTCATCATTGAGCACTATTTTGTACCGATCACATTTTTGTCGGCATTCTTTATTCCGCGACGGGTCCTTATATAATGCCAATAAATCCGCGAATGGCGGTACTGCAATGGTAATAGGTGTGAGAGTGCCGTTTGCATAACTAACACTTGGTGACCATTTTTAAGAATGTCAAGAGTTCTATTTTATCGTTCCTGAAAAGCTAATTTCGACGCAGGCAATAGTGGTTGATTTCGCTCGTTTTATTCGTATATTTATCGATCTGCATATACATGACGCTTTTTCGGAATGTCATCTTATCTTACTTTTGTAAAAAAAAGAAATTGTCGTGTTCTTTGCATTTAAACAAAACTGATTCGATTGTGATGTATTTCCGACATGATATAATGCAAATTAAAAGTCTAATTAAAACATCTCGAGTTATTTGTCTACTTGTTTTTGAAATTTTTTTATGTTTTCTTTTAATTACTGATATAATTTTTAAATATCGGACTTTTAATTAATTTATGGTTTTCAGACACATATTAATCAAGCGTAATGCTTGTGGAATAATCTAGGAACTAAAAAAGAATTAGTTTTTATGTATAGTAATTAGGAAGCACATTCACACGCTTGGTTAAACGACGGAGAAACGATCTGGAAATTTCTGCTGGGGATTGGGCGTCATTTTATAGCAAAACCGGTTTTTTGATCGATTCTCTTTTTTTCTTCTTAGGTCTCCAATGCCACTATCTTTGAGTAGGAAATATTCCACTATATATATAATGCGCACATGTATGTCATTAGCTATACCGTCGTTTTCCTGTCAATTGCGCGAAATTATAAATAAATAATGACAAATGCATCATTATAATCGAATTGAACAGGATTTTGTGCGATTGTTGCATCCCTTGCGTTTTATATAAGATACAACGTATTATTGAAATTTTCTTTTGTGCACTTTCAGATTCTTACGTAAAATGATTTTAAAATAAATTAATAAATTTTAAAAGTGTATTTGATCAATTTGAATTTATTCTTTCTTCTCGAAAATCTGGAAATTTAAGTTACACTTCATTTAATTTTCAGCTTTAGTCTTTAGCTTTATCTTAAGAATTCTTTAATTTGAAGCTGAACATTACAAATCCGTTAAATGTAAAAATGAGTTATGGGAAGAGAAATGTATTTCAAAATTTTTTTTATATTGACATAGAATCGATTCTGTTCATTGGTATTCATGAAGAACTTTTACGTTTGTATCCGAGATGACATACTATCTGATGGAAGCGATCGCGTACTTTCGTATAAGCATTTCGTACGTATAACTCAATAAAAATGATAATTAGGAAGATAACTGCGAGCCATCGTCCGGATGAACGACTCTGTCGTTTTAGGTCAATAGTGGAGTCGTGTATTGTGCAGAATGAGAAAGCATTAACCGTGGGAGATACATCGCGTCTCTAACTTGACAGCTGACTGTCCGGTCCATTCATGACTCGTCGTATTCCGTTAAAGCAGATCGCACAGAGAGAAACTTCCTCAGGTATGACGATGATGCATTCCTCTCGCGCGCGCGACATCAATAATGATCGCCGGCTACCTGTTACGAACAACGCACTCGTGATCTGTGTGCGAAGATAATACAGGCCGCATTTGGGCGGTTTTATTTCGGCGCGTCTACCGTCGTGAATCACGCATCTACGTCTCACGAATATTTAACGCACAGACATTCTCCTGTTTGTATTTTTGGTGAAACGGAACATTTTATCGCGGAGATATATCCGCTTTTGCGAAGGTCAACGAGTTAAATGACTTGTTAAACATAATCTGAAATCTCGTTCCTGGATTAAACGTTCCTGCGACAAAATTCTTAAATCAGAAGACGGGAACACTAGATCTTTCTTTTAATTTTTATAGAATTTTAAATTTTATTATAATTCAATAAAGATAAAAGAATTTCGAATGTATTACTTTTTTACAATGATCATATACATATTTTTTTAGTGAAATCTTTTTGATTCAATAATCAGGTTCGTTTAATGAAAATTATTCGATATTAATAATGAATATCTTCATATGCGTAATTTTTATTTCCGTAATATCTCGAAAATATTTTTATGATCTTATAATGTTTGCTCGTTAAGACATAAAACGGCGCGAAAGGCGCGTATTGGACATTACATATTTCATTCGCGAAGCCTTCGTCAAACATTCACGTCCCATTCGGACGTGTATATAATCAATGCAAAATAAATCCATGCGTGTGCGGAAGTATTTTAACAACGACTTTAAGATACTTCAAGATACAATACTGGATTCGTAAACTCGCTAGATTCCAATGTCTACCATTACCTACCTTAACACGCTTTCTTTTTCTTTTTTTTTATTACTCATCGGTCGTTGACTTAAGCATCGCACTTTACGACTCTTTCATTTGACACAGTTATTATGTAGTCCACGCGGATTTTAAGCCGGTCGACGACTTTTATTCAATCGAACGAGAGTAAAAGAGTATGTCATGTATATGCCGCACGCTTTTGACCGACTTCCACTTTCACGCACGAGTATTAAGTAAATCATTCACGTGTGCGATAATATTTAACTGATTTCCTTTTCGTGTGGTATGTCATACATGAGATAAGTATGTCTGGAGCTAAATATGACTAACCTGTTTATTAATCAAGCATTTTTATTTCTCATGCAATATCTCTTCCTTGTTATTAGTTTTCTATTCTAGTCCTGCAATTAACTTAGCAACGACACGAAGCAATTATTGCTGGCCGATATAATAAAATAATAAGATAATGTCTCCAATTAACGAATTATTTCAGAAATAATATATTCTAAAAATTTCATCATTTTCGCTAAGCGCGGTTTAAATAAAATTATAAATTTAGTAATAATTTTATAGCTGTATTAAAGAATTACAGCACTGATATAAAATTGATATAAAAACATAATTATCGCGTAAATTATAGCATAGAAGTATATATGTATAACGAAAAATAAATTAATTTATAAATTTATCTATCTGAAATATTAAAATTTACTTAATTATTATTAAATACATATTTATTTTTTTGCAGTTATCAGTACTTAATATTGTAATACTTTAGAAATTATGTTTCTGGAATTTGGGCGTGGAGGAATTTTGAATTATGCAAATCGCGTATAAAATTTCACTACGTATAAACAAAATACTTAACGGTTTAATCAAGTTGGCTGTGTCAGTACTGAAACTGGTTGAAACCGAAACTCTAATTCAGTCGCTATATGCAGGAATCATTTTGTGTCGATACATATTTGCATCAAATAGAAATATAAACGTCAAATGTGAAATATAATACAAGTAAAAAGTTATTATATTTATGCACATCGCGAAATATTAGACAATGAATGTCATTGCGGAAAAATGCGAAGTCATTGTCATTACAATGCTTCGAGATAAGATTATGTAAATTAAAAGGCAATTGGAATTAATTCCAACATTATTAATTTTCAGACATTTATACGACTACAGTCCGGTTTTTCTTGGTAAGCTAACTAATAGTTAAATCATATATCTGAACTTGTCTAAATTGAAGCTAAAACAAAGATAAATGTATACTTTAACTATTACTTAGCTTATCAAGAAGTTGGAATTCAGATTTTTTTCTCTTTTATCGCAGTCGTATAAATGTCTAAAAATCAATAATATTGGAATTATTTTTCCAATTGCTTCTTAGTTCAAGGAATTTTATATCGAAGCATCGCGTAATGATAATGATTTCGCATTTTTCTTCAATGATACTCATCGTCTAATATTTCGAGTCATGAATAAATATATTAATTTTGATAAGTTTATGTTAAAGTTCACATTCCACATTTATTTTTCTATTTAATGCAAATAAATCTGAATTTATTTAATTCTTCAAAAAATAAAATTCGATTGAATTTATTTACTCAGTTCATGTTAAAGCTATTATAATTTTGTATTTTAGCTAAGGATGGCCTTGAAAAAAATTAATTTCTGTATTTATAGTTTCTCAACTACAGAATTGTTTATAAGATTTGGTCAAGACTCTTGAGACGAGACGTGTGTCTCGGATAACCAAGCGTGAAACGTGACTTGCTGCCAAATGGCTCATCAGATGAGGACTTATAAACAACGGACCACGTTCCTTTGTTTCGATAATTAGGTACATCTGTCGATTGCAATCTCTTCCGTGAAAAAAGCGACATTGCATGAATCAATAATTAAAGATATGCCAAATTATATGCGTTGCGTTCTGTGCCGAACCATATAAAATTTGTTTTCGCGCGAATCAAGCATCGGCACGTATTGTCGCGCTATCAATGCACTCTTCGTGATTAGCGTCGTTAAGTTTTCAAAATCAAGATATGAAATGTGTGGATGAATATAATTATAGTTGCAAAAATTGTAGATTAATTCATGTGTACATCTAAAAAATGTTTCTCATTAAATATCATTTAAGAGAAGATATATTAATTTTTTTAATAGCATAATTGTTAATTCTATTTTTAAAAAATTTAATATATTTTATTATTAATTATATTTATTATATATATTTTTTATTATTATTAATTATATTTTTGTACATCAAATATTTCCTATACAAGAACACTAATAATTTTAAAACATATCATAATTTGTTATAAATAATGATTTGTAGTGTTTTACATATTGCGTTAATTTTGAATTAATCAAATTATCGCGCAGCAAATTTCAATAATTTATACACGTTGCTAAAGACAAAAAAGAAAAAAAGAACTAAAAAAACTCTTAACCCTTAAACGCAGCCCTGGGATGTACGACAACCCAGCGAAAGTTTGAGCTTGATTAAGGTAAGTTATCAAATGAAAATCGAACTTGTGGTGTCATTTAAAAATGACACCACAAGTAAAAGGCACCCCTGATTTTGAGAACGTTCAATTCGGTCGACAATTAGTCTCTCTTAGCAGTCATAGCTCCTGCGGCATTAGTCGTTTTGCAATTGTCGACCGAATTGAACGTTCTCAAAATCAGGGGTGCCTTTTTTGAAACACGCACTATCACACTAATTTTTTTGTTAAAGTCATCTGTTGAGTATATCTGTACAAGATTATTTTTAAAATATTAAAAAATAAAAAGTTAGAATTTTTTAGTAAATTTTTAGTAAATGTAATTTTTTGAGTATATTTAAATAAATTAATTTTTTTACTATATTAAATTCAAAATTACTTTTTGAAAACTATTGGATTATTCTTTTAAAGTTTCAAAATGTACTGAGAAATTTTTTTGAATTTTAAAACGTCATAGTTTACGAGGTGCAGCTGAAAAAACACGCTGGGATGTCATACATTCCGGGCTGTGACAACGTAATTTTTAGGAAGTGTTGCGTTTAAGGATTAATGTAGTTACACAGTGCAGAAAAATAAATAGCCTTCAATCGTTTTACATAAAGCTAATAATAAAAAAATACATACAAAGATTAATCGCATATTGACGTCAAAATAAAATTACTTCTAATGATTTTCAGAAATTACAATACAAAATTGCGCGATAATTAACAAAATAACCATAATTTCTCGATATAGATTGGTCAATCTTGTCTATAGATTGACCAATCTTCTCCGTATTATTGTTACATCTTGCTGCACGAGATAATCAAGTGCCAATTCAAGGCGGAGTAAACCCGTTTTTCAAAGATGCGTAATACCGATATAAATTACAAATTCAACCATGAAATGTAAATCAATCATAATTGTTATTGTCAGTAATCAAGGTGAACAATATTGCATTCATAACTTGGTACTAATTAATATTTCCTTTTTCTTGCTTCCTTTTTTTTGCCAATTCATTTCTTACACATGAATATCAATTTTTATTAAACTTGGATTTTATTTTTTATAAAATGCTACTTTCAGAATACTATTTAATTAAAGAATAACAGGAAAAATGATTCGAATTTACATTGAGATATCCTCAGTGACCTGTTTATCACCACGTTGTTGAGGATAGCTCAATAAAGCCGAGATGTACAATTTATAATTAGGTATATATAGAAGTAATATTAAGTAATTGAATGTTATTTAATATTAATTCACGCATAATTAATCGCATTTGACTTTCAAGTCCATTTTCTTCAATTACTCATTAAATTTTTATGTTGAGAATCTTTAATTAATTACTTCCTGGTTATTTAACTATTTTTAGAACATTTTAAATTCAATTATTTCTAATACAATCATTTCATTAATGATTATCAAAGGAAAGTTCGTTTCAAGTTTGTTTTTTCATTTTTATTGCTTATTTTGATATAAAGATGCTATAAAATGTATATTTTTTTGCGTTTGAATACACAGAAAAATTTTTTTCGGTATGTCCGAAGCGTGAAAGAATTCGATTATCTGTTCAATCGTTTTCTGCTCTTTCTTTGAAATGGAGCTATTATACCCCCAACTAAATTATATACTGTGGATTTAACCAGCGGTACAAGTGCACTTTACGATTTAAACAATTACTAAGGCATGTATATCCGTGTGAAAATTTTTGCCGCGAAATTTTCAATGTTGCAATCCAGGGAAAGTCATTATCTTGCGCAAGGCTAAGATGGAGCTATTTGATCGATATGAGCAGCAGTTGCAATTTTCGGCCCAGCCTTCATCTTTTCTTCGTATCCATGAATTGTATCGTATAACATTAGGACCGGTTTACTTGCCGTAATCACGCATTGCAAATTGCTCGATTTTAGACTCACGCATCTCAAATTGCTCGATTTTAGACTGACTCTTGCATTGAAAATATACCGCCTTTTTCTCTATTAACAAGCCAAATGTAGTCTGTATTTGGTACACGCAAGAGTATTTATGTCGTAAAAACGGACATGCATTCCTTTTCTGGGAAAAGGATCTTTTCCCAGAATTGGGAAATCTTTGATTCAATATAATTCTTCAAAATAACGAACATTTTTATGCAGCAATCTTTCCTTGTTTATAAATATATTGCGCTTCTTAAGTGGTTTTTACATATAATTAATTGTGGAATGCAGAATATAATTTGGAAACCTGCATCGTAAAAAGTTAAAAATAACAACAGATTGAATCTAATCAATTAATTTCTTTGGAATATATCTTCTTTAACTAGTTATATAATTACTATCGCGAATGAAATCTGTGATTTTAAATCTATAACATTTGTATTTTAAATTACTAGCTTATTAAGTACTTAAATATAATTAATAGCTCATTTAATATCTTTTGATTTCAATAGCTGAGAAAGATCGCGTGCATTACGCTAATTAACTTGAATCCTAGAAGAGGATCGGAAATAGACCGAAACGTATTGCGTGCTTTCCGCGTGTCCGCACTTTTTAAAATACTTTCGGTAATACTCAGTTACGATAAGTTATCGCGCATTTTTTGCTACTTTCAGATAACGCCAATCTTTTATTTATTTATTTTTTTTTAGATCAAAGATTCTTTTTTATTTTTATTTCATTTGCAATTTAGAATTCAATTTATTAGAATGCTAATTTAGAGCTGTTTCGACTTTGTTCATTTTGTGTGATCGGTAAAAATAAATATACTATAATGTTTATTTTAATTGCAAGTTTTTTATAAATTTCATTATTTAAAGCTTTTATGTGGCTCTTCTTTCTAATGGCTTAATAATAAGTTATTTAATTCTAGTGGCTATTTTTATGGAAGATAATTTTAGAACTAACTCAAAATAATTGGAAAAAATAGTTCATAAACAGATACTAATAATTTTATACATTCTAATTTGGAATGTAATTTGAATATATGGATCGAAAAATATATAAGATAACGATCGATTAAATCTAATTACATTGTCCGACAAAATTTGACTTTTTTTTGTAACATAAGTGTAAATAGTCATTTTCAACGTATTTTTGCCCGCTGAACACAAATCCATTATCCAAATTTGATTATTACGTCACAATTTTTAGAAAAATGGCGTTAAAGTGGTAAAAAATGACGTTTTCGAGGGTTTTCATGACGTTATAGCGCCGGTATTAAATTTTTTTTCAAATTTTGTTTATGCCATTCGAAAGTATCAACTTTTAGCTTTAAAATACATTTTGTTTCATATCGATATAATTTTTTCTTTTCGAAATATAATAATTTGAAAATAACTCTTTTTCCTATACATGAAAGATACTTTTAGACTTAATTAATATAATAGGTGGGAGTAAAAATTTAGTACCGGCGCTATAATGTCATGAAAACACATCCTCACTACTATAAACATACTGCTCCGTGAGTAGGCTGATTGTTGCACAAAACTCGAAATATCTCGATAATGAAAAATTATATCGAAACGAAACGAAATGCATTTTAAAGCTGAAAGTTGATACTTTCGAATGGTACAAACAAAATTTGATAAAAAAATTTGGTACCGCCGATGCTATAAAATCATGAATACTCTTGAAATTGTTTTTGGCCACTTTGACGCCATTTTTCTCAAAAGTTTTTCGAAGTGACGTGATAACCAAATTTGAATAACGGATTCGTGTTCAGGATGCAAAAATACGTTGGAAATGACTCTTCATATTCATGTTACAAAAATGCTGTCGGACAGTGTTATTAATTTCTTCGGAATTTATCTTCTTTAACGCTAGCTATAAGCATATTTAACTATTATTGCAATGCTTAATTTAAAATCTATATAACATTTATATAAAATCACAATAAGTAACAAAGGGTTTGCAATAATTATAAGATGTCTTTCTTCATGGATTAACGTCCGTGTACAACAAATTTCATATTTATAGAAACAGCAATTATGACACATTAAACAGCTACATTAAAGCTACGTTCGCATATTTAGTATTTTCTTTATAGTTTATGTCACGTACACGAATTCAGTGAATATACCGACATAGCTTAAAATTCAGAGTATGGTTTATTCTCGATATTCTGTTTCCGTACATTATACTTAAAAGAACCATACTATTATCTTCGCATTTACGTGGCATTTACGTGCATTTACGTGGCATTTACGTAGCCTCGAATCTACTCAATGTTGAGCTCGTTGTTTCCGCGATCGAGGATTAAAATAATGCTCTGCTCAACCCTGAAAGGAGACTTCCTATTACTTACTTTTCGTAAATTTTCGTCTGACACCAGAATGTCCTGGTAGAGCGGCATTGAAGAATTTATTCACCACCACCGAGGATTTTCTTTGGAGGTTCGCCAGCTTTCTTCCCTCATCCTGCTCGAGTCTATCACCATTGGGGTTGGTGTTCACTGATGAGTAAATTTGACGGCGTGACAAAGTGTTCCAGATCACCATAAGATCCTTCATTTTCGGCGATTTTCAGTCTTTCGCTGCACGATATTAAGAAGTTCGTTCGGCTTTATCTATTTGCGACAGCCTATTGTCGGCGATAAACTCAGTAGTAACGGCAGGTGGCCACGGCCGACGATAAAGGTAGGTCTTCACTTCTGGCGCGCGGCTCGATGACAGCTTGCTGCACGCCGCGATTTATAATACCATGTAATTTCCGACGAGAGAGACGCCGATTCTAAGAGCTGTTTCAACACTCTTGATTTTCCTCCCGAAAATTCAAAGTCAAAGGCCCTTCACTTTCTCCCACCCGGGAGACTTTAACTTCCGACGTTCGATCGATGTTCTCCACAGCGCGTCCTTGCGGACGACTCTCTCCGATCACTATTGATCTCGGAGCCTTTGATAAACTCTTCCGGAATCGAAGAATCCGCGATACTACTTGCAGAGGCAACGCGAGTTCCGAAATAATATTTGACAAATAGTATTGTTTTCGTTTTAGCTCCGACGGATGTCTCAGCTTCGAAGCTTGTGTCACGAGCGGATCTCGTGATACTCCTCGCTCAAGATCGTTCGGCTTTTGTCAGCTCCTTCACCACCTGTCGTGTGTTGCCTCGAGTCTGTGCCGATGCGGTACGCGCGGCATAAGTCTCGGTGCAAGAGTGGCGGAACGGATCGGTACAGATTTGAAAAATATCGTGCTCCCACTACATTTGCGGCCGCGCTGGTCGCTTGTCGCTGGTCGTCGCGGTAGTGGCGACCGGCAAGCACGTGGAATACCATCCAATCGTGACACGAAGTTGCAGTCCCACCGCGAGGGGCTTGTGGTACCTGTTAACCGGAGGATCTCGAAGCTTCGATCGGGGGGAGTAGAGTATCTCAAGGTTGTCCGTCCGGTGTGGTCAATGGACGTTTGCGTTTCAGAACTGCCCTTTGCAGCCTTCGCGGGACAAAGCATCTGCAAGGACCTTGCATAGCACGGCAATAGGGTATTGCAGTCTGTTTATGATTCGAGAGTACAATATATTATCTTTTACGAGAAAATTATAACAAGAAGCGCTCCTTTAATGAACGTTGTAAATTAGACGATAGAAGACGCGTATGAAACAATTACGACCACAACAACGAGTAAAACCATGTGTGATCGATTGTAAAAATGGTAGCACTCTGGAGAAAGTACGGCGATTAAACATAACTACTTCCCGACGGATTGGAGGTATTGCAAAAGTAAATTGAAGTGAGCGGCCGCGAATTTAATTTAAAATTTGATTTATCTTCCTATTCTATTCACTCGGATGCACATAATATCACTTATGAGTATTGCGTTACCCTAAAATGATACAATATACCATCGTCCAATATATCATCATCCAAGTTATGTACGAAACCAAGTTTATACATCCATTACACAATTATACCATAATGTATGCCATTATACATATTGCTTTTATAAAGCAAAAGTTTTATAAAACATAGAAAAATAATATTCATAAATCAGAAGAGATAAACCAAATCTTATCTTCCACGTCAAAGTGTTTCTCAATAATGTTTGTATTTATTAGAATTTTATATAATATCTATAACAAGATCAAATGTTACTAAAACGAGTTGTGAAATACTTGTTACTATATATATATATATATATATAGTAACATATATAT
>VBVQ01003506.1:8196-18429 GCA_011636635.1 Tetramorium simillimum | reverse complement strand
AATATACGCAGTTCTCAAACTCTTATGTAAATTTTATGTAAAATTAATCTATCTATCAAAGTAAAATAAATCTTATGTGAAATTATATAAAATTACATTATTAGTATTTCACAGTTCTACGAATTTTTTTCGAATACTATGCATTCACGCATTTTTCGCGCTTTGTCCAACAAATTACCTGAATTCTCTGTATAATGAAATGAATGAATTAAATGGTCGATAGTAATTATTCTTTCGTCGTATATACTGTATGATCATTGTATGATGATATATAATTTTGTATGATCAATAATATACTTAACAATCTAATCAGAGCTAATATTAATTAAGTTGCACGCTGATTTCAATTGTTCTCATGAGACATTAAGAATTATAAAAAATTTAAAAATGTTTTTACTAATAAATAATGTATATACAATTATCTTAAATTTTTCTATAATTTTGCAACATCCTGACTTTGAACGATACTTTTTTTCATCTGTCACGATTTAATGTACATGCATCGATGAGATAGGATTCAGCTAATCGCGTCGATACCAAACGATTGTTCGCAAATATATCTATATATATATGATTTTTTATATAAATATAATTTCTAGATAAAATTATTTGTTATTACACGACAACCTCGAATGTACAAGTCACATAAAAAAATAACTATTTTTATGTATACTTTGTATTTTGCATATATTTTCTTAATACGTAATCAACAATATCGTGCTTCAAAAATTATGTAGGCAAAACATATCATTTCAATACAAATGAAATATGACTAATCCTTAAGTAGCAATTAAAAAGATTTATCTCTGTGTACTTTCTGTACTTATGAATTTGGAAAAGAAAATTTTTGATGTATACTGGAACAACGTATATGCAAAAGATAAAATTGAAATAATTTCAACATAAATCCAATCAACATAAAGCCAAGAAAATTTTCATAATTGAAATCGTAAACGGACATGATTTTCGCATATCACAATGGTAATGGCAAAATATTATCGTCATGTTAAAGACGCAGCGTGCATAAGTATACAGCGTGTTGTAATAAGTTACATTGTATTCAGGTGCGACAGGTGTGGCCGACATACTGATCGGCGGATTTTCGCGCACGCGATGCGCTCTTCCTCGTCACCTAAGGTTCGTGTTCCTGTCTACGAAATACAGTATTACTGTCCGAAGGAAGAAGACGGAGTGGGATTATATAACACAGTCGTCGCGTTTGTGAAGGCGAAGGTGCGAGAATGCCATGAGCATCGGTAAAACGATATTATTTCGCAATTTCGACGCGCCGCGCCGACTTAACATGACACGCTTTCGAACACACGCCCTGGACGACGTGATGCACGTCTTTCTGATCGATTATATAGATACTTTGACAAAATATAGTAACTAATCGACAACGTAGCGCTTCATCGTTTAAAGTACATGTCCCAATCGCGCAGAATCAACTCGCGTTCTAGATCATTTTCATTTTGCATACATCTCGATTCCTCATGGATCTGATTTGCGCGGATTCCGTGCGCGGACGACGCCGTCTCCTTCTAACTTACCTTTATTCCGCGCTCTCGATTCGCAAAAGCGATTATTTCCGACTCAACAAAGAATCCGGAGCGCGACACAAGTTTAATTATCCTTTGAGAAATAATCGATCGCTATTAAATGACGCGTCGTTAAATCGAAACGTTAAATTCTCCTTTTGCTCCAGCCTTTACAGATAAACCGCAAGACACTTGCAACGAACAATCAACAATCAACATCTCCGCGCGTTCGCAAGTAGTAAAAGTTAATTAGTCACATAGACAGACGAAACAGAGATTCGTACGATTTATCTTTCTGATACCTGTGATATCGTCGTGATACTTGGCGCGCGACATTTCGTGGCGTACAGTAGTAGGAGCGTCACTCTGCTACCTGCCGTTTCGAGTGTCAAAATGGTGATTATTCCCTTTTCGATGCAAAAGACATCGACGCCGGCGATCGCGCGTCGACACCGATTTGATGAACCATTTCTCATTGGGGTAGCCACGGTCCAAGCGCGGGCCAAAGAAAGCGGCGCGCGTATTTTTATTCCGTTCCGTGCTATGCGCACGAACGGTCGGTAACACAGAGTTATCGATTTTTCATTATACAGGGTGAATCTTAATGGATAAACCAGCGTGAAAAGCTGGTTCATCCATTACCTGCTGTTAGAATACATAAAAAAATACCGGTACTTATCAAACGGTACTTATACCGATACTTATCTAAATTTTTATTGATATTTATTTGAAGGGGGCTAAACTGAATAATTGCCGAAAATTCTACCAATTCCACGTAAAAAATGCTTCAGTTATTTTTGTATTTTCGGAATCGATAAACTTTTCATTATCAACATTGTCGAGCGATCGACGCACAGATCATTGATGTTAAAAGGTTATTATTGAATTAACGTTGTTCGTTTTGCTTACATTTAAAGGTACATGAAAAGCCAGTGTACATGAAAAAATTTTAGTCTATACTTAACTCACAAAAAACAATTCTATAAAAAATATTTTTACATTTCGGTCGGCTAGCTAAATAATATAAAAATGATTCGTTACACGTATTCAGATTACTCACAAACGTTTTTAATTACACTCGAAACATCTTTACACAAAATATAAACGATTCCATAAGGAAATTTTTTAAGGAAATGTCGATTGTCGGCTAACTCACGACGAATGGACCGCGCGAAGTGCGACCTGCGACCCCTGCGTCCTGCGATGAGAGGTCGCAGAAACGTCATTCGGCGTTATTGCACCGGCGCGGCGTCGAAACGCTCGGCGCTCGGCGCTCGGTTCCTTCGTTCTCTCGCGTCGCCGTTGGTCGTCGTATCGATTCGCCTCGTTTACCGCGTGTGACTGCGGACACACAGCTTTCCCTTGAAAACAAACGCACAATAGGGACGATTATACGCGAAGGGAGAGCCTAGACACGTGAAACAATGTCGGCGTCCGTCGAAAATTTCACGACCCTCCGTTCCGTCTCGTTCGCGGAACGGAGATTCCGGATTTAGTAAAATTACATTTATATTTTTAATTGAGAGTAACACGTTACTGCCCACTGCTGTGATTGTAAAAATGAATCATTTATGACGAGGGAATTGTCGTAGAGATGCATATATATCTCGCATTAGAGCTGATACGTATATTTGCGGGTGTAAAACTTTGACATACATGTAATTTTGGTGTATGGAAGACTATCCGTTTGTGGAATTTCTCCTATATCAGTACGTTGACTATATAGTGTCGGACAAGCGAGACACGATGGATTCTGCAACCGAGCTGGAGCACATAGAGAAGCTGGCGAAGGAAGCGGAATGCTTAAAGATCCGCTTAGAGGATGAACGACAAAAGTTAAACGATATTACACGTAAATGAAGAAACGCGTGATTTAGCACTTTATCTATCGATACTATAGTCCTTACATTTTATCCTTTACCGTTTGTTTTAGTTGCCAGTGTAGCGGACAGACTTGAAATAATTAATTGTATAAACGTAAAACCTAGACGTATCCTAAAGGGGCATCAGGCTAAAGTTTTGTGTTCTGACTGGTCTCCTGATAAACGTCATATTGTTTCTTCCTCACAGGTAAATCTTTTCTTTAAAGCATTCTATTTTACACATTACACGTTATATAGTATAGGATACTGAGTTTCGCTTTTAGGATGGAAGAATGATTATATGGGACGCCTTTACTACAAATAAAGAACACGCCGTCAGTATGCCAACCAGATGGGTGATGGCGTGCGCTTATGGCCCTAGCGGCACTTTAGTTGCATGCGGGTATGTATTACGTGTATTGGATTATACGAACGTTACTCGTGAGCCAGAGATTTTGCGCAATCACTGTTACACTGTTATGTATTGTTTTATTATAAATGTTGCAGAGGTCTGGATAATAAAGTTACAGTGTATCCATTGAGTCTGGAGGATGATGTTTCAGCTCACAAAAAGACCGTTGGTACGCACACATCGTACATGTCTTGCTGCGCATTTCCCAATAGCGACCAGCAGATCTTGACTGGCAGTGGAGACAGCACGTGTGGTTTGTGGGACGTCGAGAGCGGGCAATTGTTACAGAGTTTTCAGGGACACTCCAGCGACGTCATGTCCATCGATCTGGCACCGAGTGAGACTGGAAACACATTTGTATCTGGTGGTTGTGACAAATTAGTCTTGATTTGGGATATGCGCAGTGGTCAGTGTGTGCAAAGTTTTGAGGGGCATCAGTCCGATGTTAATTCGGTATGTAACATCTAAATTATATATATCTTTTCATATCTTGCATTCGGCAGATGATTAAAAAGTGGTGTAATGTCATTACGTGATGCCGTTTATATAATTTTCTCTTTTAACATATATATAATATCTATTTAATTTCATATATTCATAATATTTATATGCAGGTAAGATTTCATCCAGGCGGCGATGCAGTAGCAACAGGCTCGGACGATGCTACTTGTCGTCTGTTCGATCTGCGTGCCGATAGAGAAGTCGCAGTGTACGCGAAAGAAAGTATAATATTCGGAGCAAACGCGGTTGATCTCAGCATAAGCGGGCGCTTGCTCTTCGCCGGATACAATGATTACACGGTGAATGTGTGGGATACTTTAAAGTGCCAACGAGTGGCGCTATTATATGGACATGAAAACCGAGTTTCGTGTCTGAGAGTTTCACCGGACGGTACTGCCCTGTCTACCGGAAGCTGGGACGCGACTTTACGAGTTTGGGCTTAGCTTCATAATTGTCACTACTCTCTTAAACCTGTTGAGATATGAAATACTCTTGTTAGGCAGCACATAGATAATGAATTTATTATTTTATTCTATTTATTTGTACATTCTCGCCTTCTCAAGTACTTTTTATATGTTATTCACGTTTTCGTAATATCAAATGCATATATGATATATTAAATTGTTGTGCATTCAATAGCAAGCGTGCTTTGTCATGCAAAATGTAATCCGTAATATGTAACATAACGGTAATGTGATATAACATTAATAAAGTTGCATTATATATATGTATATATATTAGGCTGGTCCTAATTTACGCAGAAAAATTTTAGTGAAAAAAAAATATATATATAAAATTCTTAGCAAAGCCACAATGTATGCCACATGAAATAAAGTTTCATAAACCCAAATTGTGTAAATGTTATTTTATTTAAAGTATTTTTAATTTTGTATCATAGTTTATCAATTTCTTACGTATCATATCTCAGTTTATCGATTGCGTACTATAAAGCGTGTTGAGTAAATTTACTCTGTGTTTATAAGTTTTTTTTATTATTTAGTTGTATCATGTTTTATTTTTATGTTTAAATTAAAGTGAGTGTATGTATTAAGCAAATAGCATTAAAAAGAACAGATACTGATAATAGTTTTTAGCGATAACACTAGGAAATAATTCACTTTTACACCGACCAATCAATCTACTCGCTTTTCTGGAAATAACAAAACTAGAAAGATATAATTGGTTACTATGCGTTTTAAGTGTAAATGCCAATAAGTTTGTCCAAAGAAGAAATTTTGATAATTATTTAAAAAATGCACGATTATATATTACGTACATGTATATAGGTAAACATATATATATTTTATATATATATATATATAAAACACACTGTTGTTTATTAATTTTTGTAAATGAATTTTCTTTTTAATTATTCTTTTTATTACTTTTTATTACTTTTCTTTTTACTTTTCTTTTAACGCTCAATTATATATTTCTTTTATTTTAAGTGCTGTCTCAAAATGGATGTAACGCGGATTAAAGAACAGACTTAAGATTTCGAACAGCTGGCCATCTATCCATTGTTGTGGCGAATTTCATTGTCAGTAAATTCTTCATGGTGACACATGTTTGATACACGTAAGTGCCGCGAACCTGACTTAGCACTTTACATTTATTTAATTGTTATTAAAAAGAAAATAATGCATTAATTCAATACCTTTAGGTACACCATATTGATAAGTTGCAGTTACGAGGAACAAACATGCCTCAATATACAAGTATGTATTTGATTATCTCTTGGTGCCTCTAACCTAAGAACTCACATATTCAATAATAGAAAAAAGTATCGGGCAGTGTATTTCAATTTTATAGCCATGCAATATACGTTAATATCAAAAATGAGTAATCTAATTTAATTTTAAAAATTGCGGGGGATCTAATTGGAAACACGTGTAGCTACTTGATAAAAAACTAATCTAACAGAACCTAATTCTTAATTTATACAATCACGTTCCTATTGTAACTTAAATTTAAATTTAGATCGATTTGTGTATTAATTTTATATTATCTACTCGTGATGTTTATTTCGCCATGTTTGCAGCTTAAACTTTCAATTTATTGTTAATGAAAGATAAGAAAAATTCGATTCCACCTGTATATAGGTATATTTTTGCAAGTTCTTTGTCTATTTTTTACTCATGGATTGTCAATATGTTTCAGTCAAAGTTAAATGGGGGAAAGAACTCTTTTCTAATGTGGAAGTTAATACCGAAGAAGATCCAATATTATTTAAGGCACAGCTTTTTGCATTGACTGGAGTTCAACCGGAAAGGCAAAAAGTTATGCTCAAAGGAACGACACTCAAAGATGACGATTGGGGCAATCTGAAACTTAAAGATGTAATATTATATAAATAATTATTCTAGCTAGCTCAATTGGTTTGGCATATGTTGCTTAAAAGATTTATAACTGATTATTGTGTATTAGGGTGTCACGATACTTATGATGGGTTCCAAGGAGGAAGATGTACCTACAGAACCAATAGAAAAGCCAGTATTCCTGGAAGATATGAATGAAGCTGAATTGGCTACTGCTTTAGATTTACCGTCTGGTTTACTTAATCTTGGCAACACGTGTTATCTAAATGCGACGGTACAATGTTTAAAAACTGTACCGGAATTGCGAGACGCCTTGAAGATTTTCTCAGGTGGTTGGACAACAGGCGCAAGTTTATCGATAACGGCACAAAGTATAACGGCATCGTTAAGGGATCTGTACGATAACATGGACAAGGGAACGGCTAGAGCACCACTTGTCCTGCTTCAGATGCTACATCTGGCCTTTCCGAGATTCGCTGAAAAAACCGAGCAAGGTGTATTTCAGCAACAAGATGCAAATGAATGTTGGACGGAATTAATTAGAATGTTGCAACAAAAGTTACCCGCAAAGGTAATACATGATTCATACTAACTTTTTAAATTATCTTGTTGCTTATTTATTTGTCATTATATATAAAATCGTTATTGGCTACGTTGTATACTTACATATACTTACAGAACAATCCAGATGTATCAGAAGATAGTAGCAATGCTTCTAAACCAAGATCGTTTATTGAACAATACTTTGGAGGTATATTTGATTATGAATTGAAATGTATTGAATCCGAAGATGAGCCAGCCACTGTTGGAAAAGACGAATTTTTACAATTGAGCTGTTTTATTTCAACTGACGTTAAGCATATGTATTTTGGACTGAGGAACAAAATGCAGGAGCAAATTACAAAAATGTCTTCGACACTTGGAAGAAATGCTACTTATACAAAAACGGTAAATTTTTTTACCGCATATGTCGCGCGCCTCCATGTGTGCGTGTGCGTGTATTTGTTTTTGTATAATTAAAATTAAGTAAAATCCACTCTCTTTTTCAGTCAAAAATTAGCAGGCTACCAGCATATTTAACCATACAGTTTGTACGATTTTATTACAAGGAGAAAGAAGCAATTAATGCAAAAATCTTAAAAGATGTTAAATTTCCCTTGGAATTTGATGCTTTCGAGTTATGCAGTTCCGAACTTCAAAACAAACTTGTACCAATGCGTGAAAAGTTTAAAGAATACGAAGATAATCTGGTAGAGGAATCGTGTAACGCAAAAACTAAGGATAAGGGAGATAGCGCGAAAAAAGAAATGAAAAGAGAACCATTCTGGTTTAAAGATGGTAAGAGAATAAAAAAATTGATTCGATATTCCAAATATTCAATAGATTGAAACTGAGAATGTATTATGTATGTTACAGATTTGGGATCGAATAATAGTGGCTACTATAAATTACAAGCGGTTCTAACGCATCGAGGACGTTCCAGCAGCAGCGGCCACTATGTCGGTTGGATTCGACAGAAAGGTGATACGTGGATGAAGTGCGACGACGATGTTGTTACGGCCGTTACCAGCGAGGAAGTTTTAAAACTCAGCGGTGGCGGTGATTGGCATTGTGCATACGTTCTTTTGTACGGTCCTAGAATTTTGGAAGTAGAAGTGCAGGATACAAAAGACAATCCAGTTAATACAAACAACACTGAAGCTTAACTGATAAATAATTGCTTTAAATTATGCTAGACAAGAAATTGCTTGGGTTACTAGCTCTATACAGATATTTGTTTGTTCTTGTACCAATTAATATAACAGCGTCATTAAAACATTATCATCATTACGTGCTACAATACATATAATGTTTGGAATAATCATTTCATCATATATGGAGAAAATAACTTATCTATAGAGAAATTTTTTTTAGATGAATGTGAGACAAAGACAACGTGGTCATAGATTATTGACCGCTGATTTCCACTATTCATAAATGATGGGTGACGATACGTCACCAATCGAGGTATGCATGTAAAAAAATATAATCCGAATACACAGACAATAAGAGATAATATATTGTCTGTCTGTTACGTATATTGATATGTAATTTTCTCATTTCATATTCAAAACATAAATGAAAGATTATACTATGCAAGAAGAGCTATACATTTTAATGAAAGGTATAATAAGACAAAATGTCCTTTTATAAATTATTACAAGTGTACTGTCCAATATCTTTTTTCCAAAAATAATGTCTTCTCCGAATTCAATTTCCTCTCTGTATGCCATTGCGAAAAAGTAGACATTATTTTTTTATGAATTATGGAATGCATTCAATATCGAATAGAGATTTTTTAATTGTCCCTAGAAACCTGATAAAAACTTCTAGAATCTCTAGTATTTTGGCCCGACGTACGCGCGCATGTGTGAGACTCGTCATTTAGGTGACGAGCTGTCATCAGCCGTTTTCATAAAAGTTGATATTGAATAATGTCAAAATTGAATCAAGTGTTCATATGCACTTGTATAAGTATAATGATAAAATTTTCTTATTAATTTTCTTTATCGTGCTTATCAACAATTTGTTGTGCATTAATTCGTGCATTGTAATATATGTATTGTTTATTCATACAACGATGGAGAAAGAGAGGTGCGTAAAATAAAACATGACAAGTTTTTCATAGATAAAATATTGGAAAAGTGTTCTGGGATTATTTAATTAAAATTTAAATAAATTATATTTATGTATAGAAAGAGTGTGTGCATATACTGAGAATAGACATTGTGAGATTTTATCGCATTAAATGTTTTTATCGTTTAATGTTATCTTTTAGGTTAGGATTTCTATGAATGAATAATACGAAAACAAATTATTCTTGAAAATTATTTCGACTTTGCGTAAATGTATATAAGGATATATAATTTGATAAAAATATTTAGGATACTGGGATCTCTTACTTAAGATCTTAGAAACACATTTCAGATTTCTCAGCCTTAAGATATATTTATTTGGAGATTAAAAGTATTTTAAATCTGTTAAAACATACTTAAAGTCATTATTCTTTTTATAATGTTAAGTGACAACTTTAATTTTTGAAACCTCGTATATAAAAGAAAGAAATTAAATGTAAAAATTGGATTAAAAAATGTACGATGAGACTCATATTTCAAGCATTGATTTACAGATTTACAATGCTTCTTTTGGAACCAGGAGAAATATTTTTTGAAGATTACAGTGTTCAGATGAGAAGGTTAAA
Organism: Tetramorium simillimum; assembly: GCA_011636635.1. Classification (NCBI taxonomy): domain Eukaryota; kingdom Metazoa; phylum Arthropoda; class Insecta; order Hymenoptera; family Formicidae; genus Tetramorium; species Tetramorium simillimum. The sequence continues at coordinate 8,557 of VBVQ01003506.1, read as the reverse complement.
ATCTCCATTTTCCGAAGATGAAAAATGGATGGAAGGGAGGTTGAAATTATGCTCCAAATCTTTAGTATTTGTAAATAAAGATATTAATCAGCCACTCATTAAGATTCAACTCAAAGAAACTACATTGATTGAACAATGTACATTGAATAACGATATAGTAAGGTAAGCATACAATTTTGGATACGACTCGAAATGCAACAGACAAGGAGAAATGTATGTAATAGAAAGAATGAAAAACAGATCAGCTTTTATCTAATGCTTTTTTGCATATGAATTTATTACAGTACGATGCTGTCAATAGAGTGTAAGCAACATGTGGAAATGCTGGAGAAAAATATATTGGCTCCATACAGATTTATAC
>VBVQ01003505.1:0-18419 GCA_011636635.1 Tetramorium simillimum | reverse complement strand
GATGTGTATAAGAGACATATATATATCTCTTACCTGATTACATACTCATGATACTTTATTAATTTTTGAGAATTTAGATTTCAGTAATTCGGACTTTCACATCACTGGAGAAAAGAACGGATGAAAAATACTCTGTATCTATAAGTATTATATTTATTCCGCTTGTGCGTTACGTTTATCTGTTTTTAAAGGTTCATTCGCATACTCCCACGCTAATCCAACGCGACCAGGTTCCGCTGGTTGTACAGGATCTTCTCCTAGTCTCTGTTCGACGCCCTTCCAGAATCTTTCTTGTAGATATTGAGCCCCAGCTTTGCCGATGGCAACAGTACCTAATAAAAAAATTATATTATTATAATTTAATTAAAATTGCTTTGAATTGTTAAACTGCTTGTACAGAAAGTAAATGTAAAAATGTAAGAAAAAACAAATTTGATGTTTAAACCATATATAAAAAAAATTCTTTAGTATAAAAAAATTCTTTGATTTCTGTGAAGTACATCTTTTTCATCTTCTAGGAAACTAATTAATGCAGCAAGAGATAAAATCAAATAATTTCTTATTAAAAGTACGATTTGAAGATTGTAAATTTTACTACGTTATTAGTTTCTTGAAATTTTTTTTAATTTAAATAAATTGGATACCTGAGGAACGGACTGTCAAAGCGTTCATTTGATCTGTACATAAAGCGTCGTCCTCGCAATTTCTGACACTGCTGTTAATGAGGGAAACATCCGAGTCCGTTGACGGCTTAAAGTCGACGTAATGAGAACCGCCGGGTAATATCTGCCGAAAGTCCATAAAATATTGTGAACAGAACTCCCTCGCGCTGTTAAATGCCAATTCAACTTCGTACACCGTAAGCATGGGCTTGAAAAAGTCTCTCGAGTCAAATACTTCGTTCTCTGGACAAGCTATCACGACAAAGGCATCAATCTGGAATAAAAATCGAGTGACTGTGTACGATTGTATAAGATGAAATTAAATCCAAGCTAAATAAGCTTTATTGCACACCGCTGAACGTACCTCTGGAAAATTTGCAAGCTTGGCGGGATTTATCTTTCCTACGCTAAGAAGATAAGACTTCTTATTTTTTTGTTTGAGGATTCTTTTCACGGTGTTTATAGCCGTCAGGTATTCCTGAATGCCTAACGTAGCTACCACAATTCCCACAACCCTGGCATCTCTCAGCTTTTCTATCAGGAATCTCCTTCGCTTCAGCCAGGGTGTATTTAACGCCTCAAATTCACTAATTTTACCGTTCGTGTAACAGTGCCACCTTTTTACAGGTATACTCATCGTTAATAACGCGAGGGTCTTTTCCCTCTCGCCCAAAAAGAACCCTTCGTAATCCTGTACGTTGTATCCATTTTCTAAGGCATAAGTTCTACCTAAGACAACCGAGGCCGGGCTTGCTTCCGTGTCAGTGTATTCCACATTTGACGTACAATTTAATTTCGACAAAACTAAGTGCTTATATACAGGTTTCAATGCATTATAAATATGTTCTGTAATCATACAATATGCGTTATGTCTCCATCGTCAGCTTTCTCTACCTCCAGCAATATCTCAAGCATTTACCAATTTCATGCGCGTATGCTACGTCGTAGAAAAATATAATTTTCTTCGTGTGATCCGGAAAGGCCAGCCTGAATTCGTCGCAGAGCGCCGTCGTGTCCAATAGTCTCCTCGGCAACACGTGAAAGACTGGTAGGCGAGCAGTGGGACTAAGGCAAGCGTGTCCAAAGTGTATTATGCCGTCCGCATCGACGTGTTGCGCTGTTACCTCGTCGATGCAACAGCTACCGCAGGTCGTGTCACCTAGGATATATACTTTCCGCCCTATGCTTTTCTCTAAACGTAGCGCAACCTTTACCGAATCCGGTAGCAAACTGTCCGGAAACTGTAGACATACCTACAATACATGAGAAAGCATTACAGCCCCAAATAGGTATTCAGTTAATAACAGAATTGTATATATGGGTCAACTTGATGCTACAAAAGCTCCAAAGCAATTTTCTTCTTCTTTCTTTCAATAAAGATAGAAAAAGAAAAATGCTTCAAAGCATTTGTAGCATCCACCACAGCTATAGTTATATATGAGCTAATGAAAACTAAAATGACATAACTCAAGAAAGTGAATGTAAAATGATACAACTCACTTGCAGAGATTATAAAAGACAGGAAGAAGCATGAATCACTAAAGTTTCTTTACAAAATAAAATTTTAACAGTTCTTTTATAGATTAAACCGTTATAAAGTTAAAGTTAAAGTTATAAATTAATTGTTATAAAGTCTGATTTTACATTCAGCTAAAATTTTATGTTTCTCAACATGAAAAAAATAATTGAGTTATACCATTTTGGTTCTCAGCAGTTCATATAATAATAATAATAATAATAATCTTATCCATGAAAGTAAAAGATTGCACATAATTAACCTAACTTAACCAAATTTTATCTATCATCAATATTTTCACTCCTGCAACGTGATTATCACTATTATCATCACTGCATCACTCTTTGCTTATCCTCGCAATGGACGTGCAATTACACATTTTCAATGAAAAAGAGAAACCTAGCAATTCGACATATAAAAAACCTCAACCTTTTCACCATCGTATCTTTAAATTCACGAAAAAGGAGCAATCTGTCAAGATACTGTATTTTTCAGAAAGATCCGCAGCCACGAGTTTACATCGACGAGACGTTTTTTAAGAGCATGCACATCCTCCAGACCTGTTTCAAGTCCTTCGTCCGGATCCAACGGGCGCATCTCTCCACGTCGTACTGATCGTCCTGGGAGTCTGTCGCTCCGGCGACTTCCGTCTCGCTCCCTTCGCTCCTCGTTAACGAGATCATGCTCCAGATCAAGCGTCAATCGACGCGTGGATCGCTCGTACGTGACCTACGTGACGCTCGGAATGGCTTGGAGTTACAGCCGGTCCTCGCGGGGACCCGCGCACCCCCGCTAACCTTTCCTGCGCGGGTCAATCCCCTCTTCTGTCCCCCACGTGCTCGCGAATTCTTCCCTCTCTCTTCTCTGCACGTTGCGGTGGCGTGATGTATCTTTTTACAAAAGGTTGCATTCAGCCGAAAAAGCAGCTTAAAGAGGCTTCTAATTTTTATAAAAATTATAAAAAGACAAAAAGGGGGTTAAAACGAGATTAAAATTAATCTACATTGATAAGAAAATAACTATGACATAACCCGGGTAGAAGTCGAACAAAAAGTCGTGATAACATCAAAGTCATCTCAAGTGATGTCAAAATGACAAAAAAAAAAGATTAAATTATGATTGTATTTTGTAATCTGCATATTCTCGTCATTTTGACGTCACTTTGACATTATCATGACTTCCTGTTCTACTTGGGAAGTCGGTCAATTTAAGTTTAATGCCCATTTCCACTAATGCAAGTTAACTTTATTTTCGATTTAATTCACTTCTTATTTTTTCTAATTCTAAAAAGATGAAAGATAAGTTTAAACCGAGATAAAAGTTAATCTGCATTGATAGAGATGGATATTAGTACTTCTTTATTACGATTAGTTTATACTCGGCAATCTGATGAGAAACTGAAAGCAAGAATTAATCATTAAAGAATCATTAAGTGCTTACTTAACTGTTTTTATGCTGAACGCAGTTAATTGTACATACGACTCTCCTTGGTACGAATGCTTGAAGAATGAGGCGAAGAGGAAGGATTGATTATCCGATCTGCTACTTCCGATCAGCTACATTTTTTTGAAGGATATTCTGGGATCTCTTGCATTTAATAATTTTTTCCATTTTGCCTTTACGCTTTCGAATAATGCACCGATTATTATTCGATTCCTAGTGCAGTTTAATAACAAAACCGGCTGTGTTAAATTGATACGATATTACCGAAGCTAATAAATCTTATAATTTAAGAAATTTATGCGAAACTGTCAGCCAAGATTTAAGGATACTCTTGCCCGAGGGACGTTGTTTGTCAAAAGAATATAAATGAGTCTCCATACAAGAAGAATGTAAGACGATTTATATCCTTGTTGTTCTTTTTGTTGCAAAAGGAATAAACTTGCAAACTTGATAGATTTCACGGGGAACAAAAAGCGCATTCCAAAACTATGCTGTCATGCAAGAGATGTATCATTAAACAAAATAGTTTTTTTTCTCCTACTTTTCGTGATATATTAAAATATTTCTATATACGTTCATATAGATTTCAGAAAAAGCAAAATAAATTTTAAAACACAAAATTTTAGGAAAAAAGGTTTGCTAATAATTTTTTTGAAAACGGAATTTCCTGATTTATATCACTCTTACGTGAGAGCTCTCAATTATCGATTTGGAAATATTGCTTTGACCTATTTCATATTGTACATCTACTTCATTATAAATAAAGTATTTTATTTTATTTTACGCGGTGTAAAAGTTATTACAGGCAATCGAGGCCAGGAAATAAAACGCGAGCATGAATTGCGTGAAATAAATGTATTCGTATAAATCTGCGTGTGCATAAAAAATATTTAAACTCAATGATAAATAAATTAATACAAACAATCCTTATAATTTTCGTTATTCTTTCGATTTGTAAAATATATCCAATCGCGATCCCCAGAGAATTCGTGCGAATTCACGGCTCGGCCTTTAATTCTACTCGCGCGATTTTTCCACGCCGATAGGAAAGTCGTATTTGTACCGGTTTCAACCCTCTCGATCGCTGTTATTTCTTCTAAATCCAAAGAACGAGATCAGTCCGATTAACAATGGAGAACAGTAGAGAGAGAGAGAGAGAGAGAGAAAAAAATATGCTTGTGAAGAAATGAAATGAATGACGAGTTTAAGTACATGGTGCACGGATTTTTATCGGCTTTAAAAAATTTCACGCAATGTACAATTCCCGTAACGCCTTCCTCTGCAAAGATACAAAACGCACAGGATTTATCGTCGTCTTATACTAGGGATCCCCAATCTGCGGACTCGACTCTCGACGGAGATTCGACTCTCGAAATTTGTTCTAGCCCGCCAAGAGAGATTTCGATATACATACGATATAAATACAAAAAACTAAAGGCGCAATAATATATATTTATTATCATTATTATTATATTATATATATATATAAAATATATAATATATATAAAATAAAATATATATTGCGTGCGCTTTTTTTGGTCTTATGATTCGGTTTAAACTCTTTATAATTTTACAGAATTTTGAAATAAGGATATTTTGTTTTGTGATTTTTTTTGTTTAATAAAACCTATTCGATCAATACAAAGATTTTAATGTGATTTTTTTCGACAAAAAAGATTGGGAACCCCTATTTTATACATTACGTCGAATCTTGTTATCACTATTCCATCCTGCTGCTTGTCTACATTACGTAAAAATAATTTGAAGTAGCACATCGTAAAAGAAATCAAGTTGGATTGTATACAAGATTGTATAATTCTGCGACACATATAGCTATGATACAAATAATGATACCTTTCTTTTTTTTCCTGGGTATATTGATAAACGACTGAAAAATAAGGATGTGTTCTTTAAATTATATTTATAATATATTATCACTGTACCATTTGTCTTCACTCTCGTCAGCGGTCGTATCGTTACATCTCGTTGTTTTAACGCGCGATTAATTACAAACTCCGCGAAATACACGATCCGAAATCAGCAGACGGGGGACGTAGGATGATGTACATACATGCTCGTGAAATATCGGCAATTTATTTAGGATCGAAAGAACTTCAACTGTGTTCCGAACTCCAAAATCCGTGAGGGATTCATTAAGTCGCGATTGCCGTCGAGAGTGTAATTGAACATTATGTATGTACAAACGATTATTACTCCTTACTGTAATACATTACATAGTTTTGCTTGCTTTTTTTTTCTCTGTATATACGTCAGTCTTGGATTGCTTTTGCCAGAAAACGCATCGTTTCCGCTGTCTCCAGAGAGTCGTTTTAGATTTATATGTAGAAAAAGAATACACGATCAAGTTCACATAATAAAAATGTCCATCTCAGATGAGAGATGTCATCACTTCGTGTCGTCACTACGCTTTAGCGTCAGTGTATTAAAAGCAGAAAAGGAATTCCAGACATCGATTGTTGGCTTTCTTAATCTTAATTAGAATATTTTGCATAAAATATCACGCGTAAAATTAAAAATAAAATCATACATTGACCACAGGAATGTATGCCGATCAATTTCGATAATTACAGAGACTTTTTCAAATTGATCCAACGATTATTATGTGATTATCCTTTTTCCACACATGCACTCTCCAACACACATCCATCGATTTACCCATACCTAGTGAATCCATATGTGATGCTAAAAAAAGGAAAGTCATAAAATCCTATACATTATTTAGAAACAGTTTGTCTCTTTGATTTTGCGTCTTAACACTAAGACTGCATAGAGAAATGAATAAAAAATAACATGTACAAATGTTATTCCCTTTCTTCTCCTTGTACAAGATGATCCATTGACCAATTCTAGTACAACCAATTTAGGAACAATAAATCTATGGAGGATATTTTTATTCTATAATTCTGGTCAAAGAGCTATTTCTGCATCTATATGAAAAAAATCTCATTTTACATTCACGATTTACCTTTTAATACGGAATTACCACCTTTTCGATTGTATTGTAATAACAGATCATCTTGTATCAATTTACATGCTGCTCCATGATTTTACATATCAGTCTCTTATGCTATTACTTTCTCTTTGCCTTTCCCACATGTTTATCGTCGATTCCAATGATGATGATATCAATTATAGTGATGGTAATATATAATAATTTTTTGAGAATAAATCTCAATAACAATAATACAAATAATAGTCGCATATTAATAATATACCTTAAAAACGTATGTACAATATTCACCGACCCATTTTTTTTAAGTATCAATAAGATTCTCCTACAAGTACTACAGATGAAATGGAATAAGTTGCTTTAAATAATTACTTTTTACAAAATTACATTACAAAGTGGCATATTGAAAAATCTGAGCGAGTTATCTATCTAATCTATTCACATGTACAGCTGCTAGAATTAGATTTACGCGGTGGCTTTATTACAGCTAGACTACTGGAAAGTATACATGTTTGTATATTATGAATAATTATTGCCATTGTAGAACAGAATAATTGATAAATCAAAAATGCTCAGTGAAACATGTATGCGCAATCCAGCTTGCCTCTGCTGAATAACGTATAAATAAAACAGTAAGGTCACATATGATTTATACAAATAATTTAGTAATTATATCTGTGTGCTTCAAGATATGCAGTATCGGAAATAGTCTGTCCGATATTATCAATACTAAAACACAGTTTCCCATGATAGGTAGATCTCAATGATATCCACAAAAACCATGAAAAATCGACATGCAGTCGCTCTAAAATTCTTAAGAAGAACTGCATAATTAGCTTGATTCAACTATCAACACTTTCACTTCTTAACATACTTTACTAAAGGAGGGTCACGAGCCTAAGATGCTGCGGACTGCTTGGTCCAACGCAGTGTCTTTCGAGTCGCCGGACTGCGATGACGAACTACCGCTACCGCTACCGCTACCGCTGCCCGATAGGGAGTTCGTAGGACGTTGCTTAAGATTAAGAATGCTGTCGATGGCGGACTGTACTTGCGCGTTGATTTCATCGTGCTCGTTACCGGCGTTTCCGCTTTCTCCGCTACTTGTCGCATGGACAGTACTGCTTGGACATTGCGTCTGCGAGTGCAAAGCCAACTCGTCCAAGTCGGTATCCTCCGACAAATCTCGTTCAAGATCGGTGGCACTACTCCAACGCCTGTCGAAGGGCGTACTTACATCCTGCTCGCAATCGTCCTTCATAATCGTGTTCGAGACACCGGGCAAACTTGTATTTGCAACATTTGTACGAAGACACTCGCCGTTTGCTCGTGTTCTTTCAATTTTCGATGACCTCGCTATACCACATGCACTACTATTACCACTGTTATTGCCGTTTTTACACTTCAAAGTGTCTGCAGTAGACGGATATACACCCAGTGCTTTCTGGATCTCCAGCCACTCGTCGTAATCGCCGCTCGTACTACTCGACGTCTTAATCACTGGTTTGCATTCCATCTCGTCATTTGGGAAATCGTCTTCCAATTCGCGCTTCACAGATACGTTCACCAAAGGCGACGATGCTGTTAAGGTTGATTTGTTCTCTTCCACGAGGCCAGGTTCAACTTTTGGCACCAACGGTTTTTCTTCCTTCTTAAGCTCTTCTGGAATTTTATTGGCATATATAAGGTAATCAAAAAATATATTTTTTTAAGAAAAATTCATGTTCTAAATGTAATAATTTAAATTATATCTATATATTTAGAGTATAAAAAGGATCAAGACCTATAAAATAAAAAAATATAAAATAGAGAAAATCTTGTAATTAAAAGAAACCAATGTAAATCCATATATGTATATATAATATTCATATTAACAATTATATCGTTTTGAAAATAATTTATATGCGCACCGTTAAGTTTTGCCTCCTGTTCCCGTAACCTGGTGAGAATACTTTGCTCTTCAGCCACAAAAGTCCTATCAATCATCATCAATTCCGACGTCCTCACTTCACGCTGTAATTTTTAAAAAATGTTAATGCAATGATAATGTTAATCACTTATGTGAAATTGATTTAAGAAGGATGATCAAAGAAAGAAAATTGGGAATATAGCAAATGGTTTCTATAATTTAAACAATTTGAGCATTTGAAATATCAATTTTTTAAACATTTTCATATGTAATTAATAAGCAAAATAACTAATATTAAAAATTTAATATAGTATATATGATTATTAGACAAGTATAGCATATTAATATTCATACCATGCTTTCCATTAGAAGAAGATACGTGTATTTATTTATCATAGAGCTGAATTTGCTCAACAGATGTTTTGCTGTCTCTTCAAATATTTCGTCCGCTTTATTCAAATCCTTAGGTCCTAGTACTTGCTCATTTAAACAATGATATCGCACCAAACGTTTGCAAGCATCACGTTTGCTTGAGAATGGTGTATTTATATCTGGATTGGTTGCACCATTTTGATCCATTTTCAGTTGTTGGTCCACTCTGCAAGCAATGATATAATTACATGTCAATATTATTAAATCTCGAAAGATAATATTAAATGTAATAGAAACTTATATTTAAATACGTACAAATCGCCGCGGTTCGACTGCCTACAAATCGGACTAGTCGCACGTCTCTTTACGCCTTGCCTCGGACTTATCAAAGGACTGGAATTGCTGATAGGACTGACGAGTTGCTTTACTGTATTTCCGTTGGTATTCACAGGACTTTGAATCCTCTGCGTTCCTTTATTTATCATTCTAGGCGAGGTCACTTGACTCGCAGGTGAGCCGCTTTGAACTTGAACTTGAACTTGGATAGGAGAGGAGAGTTCCTGTTTTACAGGACTCGGGGTTTGTATGTTCGGTTTGAAATCCAACGGGTCTGTCTGACACTGCGTCGATTGTTGCTGACACTGTATGCCTGATTGCTGCTGTGCTTGCACTTGGGTTTGCAATTGTTGCGCGTTGCTCTGTAATTGCGGACTCGCCACGGAAGCAATCGGCGGCGAGAAGATTTGTATGTTCGCAGAGGACGGATTCAACATCTGAGTCCCGTGATTCTGATAAAACTTATGTTGTTTGGCGTGCGTCTGATGCATACTCTGTGTCACAGTGTTCGATATACTTGATTGCTGTCCTTGTACACTTTGCGGAACCTGTAATAATCATAGTTATAAAATATAACATTATGACATTCAATAATAACTTCTATACGTAAAATATGTTCCTGTAAGTGAATATATATTTACAACAATTCTCTGCTTACCGTGATGTTATTGATGTAACTACTATTCAAGCCACTTGGCATTGTTACAGATGTAGTTGGACTTAAAGTTTGAGATGTTACTGGCATAGCAGCGGTGGAGGTTTGTGTCTGAGTTTGCGCCGCTGACGTCTGGTTCTTGAATGTATTTTGTGAATGTACGTTCGATGCAACTGTTGAAACTACACTGAACGTCGTTTCGGCAGTCTATCGTGGAAAAAAGTATTTCGTTGCAGTAACAAATATTGAACAAATATTTCGTACATTTTGTTGGCGGTTATTTTCTGTTGCAATAATTCGAATGTACTTACGCTATTGACAGAATGTGTAGTGGTGCTAACGACTTTCCCACTGGCTAATATCTTTGTTTGCTCCTGGAACAGTTTCGTCAATGCCGCCTGATCATGCGACGTGCCAGGTTTTCGAGATGAAAGAGCTTGGATTTGTGACTGAATGTTTTTCAACTGTTGCTGCAAGTGAGCAGGGAGCTGAATAGTTTGTACTCTTTGTACCATTTGACCATTTGAAGGAACTGACACGTGGCTGCCAGTAGAAGATGAAATTATAGGACCATTGGCAATGATTTGAGTCGGTTCGCTCTTAGTAGGATTTGTACTATGAGATACCGTCGTGCTTGTTTTATTAGAATTGTCAACTTTTTGTAAATTGGACGTATTCGCCGTAACCATCGTTGGTCGAGTAACAGTTACTGTCTTCGTCTAAAAAAAAAAATGATTTTCAATAAGAAAAAGTGTGACAGAACATCGATTTTGTAATTTTAATACATTTTTAGAATGAAATCGATAATAACTTATATATCGATTAAAAAATGCATAAAGTAAATTGAAAAATATAGAATTTTACCTGTGAGTTTACAATGCTTTGAGCAGTAACAGCAACTTTTGTCTTTTTCACGATCTTTGCCTTCTTTGGTGGATTGTTGCCTAAGTTCCTAATTTGTTGTTGATTTAGGTTGTCAATAAATTGACTAGGAAAGCCGGAATTTTGAATTTGTATATGTTGCGGTATCTGAGATGGTGCAGCCTGTACCACGATGTTCTGAATATTATTTTGGATTGTCGGGGCTCCGCCGGAACTGTTCACGATTATCTGGCTCGTTGGAGTGTTGATCTGAACTCCTTGCAGATTCTGGTTACTTGCATCCGGCTCGCCAATCACTATCTTCTGCGTTTGATTTTGATTCTGCGTCTGATTTGTGGCATTCAACTGTCCAGCCAGAAGTTGTTGCAAGAGTTGTTGACTGATCACTTGCATCTGACCGTTCGCGTTCGCGATCAGCAGCTGATCGTTAGGGTTCAAGTTTCTCAACGCATTTAAAATTTCGGGGGTAATTTTAGGTGCGTTATTTAGTATATTGTTCGCCGCCGAATTTAATATATTTGCACCTTGGGATTCGACATTTTGAGATTCATTCTGTTGGCTGGTATTAGTAGGAGTGGTCGTAATCAATATATTCTGATTCTGATTATTTTGTTGCGTATTGATTCCTTGCTGCACGACGTTAGCCGAGTTCTGAGACTCGAAGTGATGTGCATTAACGGAAGAGAAGGTATTTGCCGTCACTACCTTCTGCTGCTGAACATTCACATTTTGCTGGACACTCGTGTTGTGTAAAACGGCAGACGTATTTTGCTGCTGCAAACTAGTCATGACATTCTGCTGCGCGTGAGCTATGTCCTTGATACTTGCCTGCAAATTTTGTTCTATATTATTGCCAGCTGTATTTTGTTGCAATACGTTAATCGTATTTTGTTGAATACTCGAATGTAAAACATTCATAGTGTCATGCTGTTGCATAGTATTGCAAGAACTCTGTTGCTGTAATATATTCATGGAATTATGATGTATGTTTGAGCTTTGTAAGTTTTGTTCAAATATTTGTTGTACATTTTGAGTTTGTACGGTTTGCGCAGTGATCTGTTGATTATGCTGAAACAGTGGTGATTCCTGCTGCAACGTTAGAGTCTCTTGTTGACTCGTTTGCTGAAGACTCTGATTAGTCTTAGACATATGATCGTTTTGTGCTATTGAGCTACCGGGTAATGATTTTTGCACATGAGCGCTATGTTGTTGCTGCTGTGGCTGCTTTCTCAAATTTTGCCGTATATTTACCGAACAAGCGTTCATGAGTCGCACCTGACTAGACTTTTGTAGAGAAACATTGGAATTTTGTTGATTAGAACTCGTCTGACTTGCATTAGGCATTCGAGGACCCTGAATCCCAAACATCGGCGTAGCCTTTGTTGCTAAAATATCTGGGGCATTCAGTGGAGTATTATTGCTCGTTTGTGACAATGTAGTTTGAACATTCTTAACTTGCATCAGTTTTTGTACATTGACGTTCTTAGACGTCTGTGTCTCCTGTAAAGATCCGAGGCTGCTCTGTACGCAAATATTAGATAATGCATTAGTTTCTTGAGGAACGTTTGTATTCTTCTGCTGATTAATCGGCTTTGAACATATCTGGCCATGATGCGGACTAGTAGTGCAAATGACATTTTGCGTGCACGTAGAAGTTATGGTATTGGTTGAAGCTTGATTTCCACTAGATAAAGGAGATTTGGCTTGATACTTTTGTCTTTTCTGCGTTGTACTTTGAGCTGTGGGCTGTGGCGTATTTTGCGTTTGGCTGAAAAACTGCGAGATAATTTGCGAATTTTGCCCGCTACCTTGAGTCAGGGATCGTATCAGAGCTTGCGCGGTCGCCGAATCTATTTCGGGTTGATTGGGTTCGGGAGTATGCTGTAGAATAAGTTGTTTCCCGTCTTCTCCAATTGATATACGAAATTGTCCCGTTAGCGTGTTTTGTACAGGCATCTGGAGTTGGGTGACAAGCTGATTGTTAAGTGGCTGCGATACAGAAGGTTGCGTGTTCGTTGTGTTCGTTGCAGGTACTTGAGTTAGAACAGGGCTAGCAGGAACTGTTCCTTGCGATGAAAGTTGGCTTAGAGATTGCCCGGCATTAGTTTCGCTTTGTTGCGTTTGACAAGGAACTTCGGTTTCAGTTGTCAGCTCAGAATCAAAAATATCATCATCGTCCCCAATACCCGATATTTTGATAATACGGGCGAGATCCAATTTCGGCTCGTCATCTTTCCGTTTGGCTTTTTTCTTCTTTTTCGCTTTCTTTTTGGGAGGCGGAGGCAACAGATTTTGTTCCGAGACAGGTTGCGTACATGAAGCATTGCCAGTAGTGTTACCAGATGTGACTTGTGAGATTTGTGATTGAGGACTTTGTACCATAGCATTCTGAATTACGATGGGATTGCTAGTTCCTGAATTAGCTATAGAATTAAAATATATATAAAAAAATTATTATCAATCTTATGATACAGATTGATGTTATTAAATTTAACAATATAACAAAAGATATGTAAAATGTGATTTAAAAGATTCTAGGTATTTTTAACATTTAATTTAGATAAAATAAAATAAAAATTTAAGTTGTTTCAATTAAAAGTGTGTTCCACATTATTTTTTAACAATATTGTGTTCTATAATATTAATAATTTTTCTATCAAGAGATTTAGTATTTTATTTTTGTTAACTTAATTTAAACGTGCATTAATATTTATATGTGATATTGTAATATAAGTTGATTTATTATCGTATAATATCGTTATGTAATAACTTACATGGTGCAGGACTAGATGGAGTATGCCTTATTACTGGAGAAGCAGCTGGAGGAAATCCATTGGGTACAGCAAAGAATGTGGGCGCAATCCCCTGCAGTTGCATACCTTGTGCTGTGACAACTCTCACCAATTGTTGTTGTGTTAACTATGTGAATAGAAATTAAATATTTAATTCATTTCTTACTTTATTGAATATTTTTTATCATGCTATAACTTGTATGCAAATATCTAAGAGACTGTTATATATGTTCTATGTATTAACACCTGTTTCGTATAAATGTATAATGTTTTTATAATAAAACTTCTAATTATAACTTCTATTTTGTAATATAATTGAAATTCACGTAATTAATGTAAAAAAATTTATATGAACAAAAAATATTTAACGAAAATTTAATAAGCGATGATTATGAATGTGAGTATGAAGAATGAGTGGATGAATGGATGAAACCATCACCTGTGCGGTATGCGTTTGTTGCTGCGCGCCTGCTGGCGTCCTTAGTATAAGTTGAACGCCTCCTGGCTGCTGTTGTACAATGACAGGTCCAGTAGACGGCAATACCTATATACCAAATGTGACAATATGAAGCATAGAAGCAACATCTTATGATAATAGAAAAACCCATGTAAGCAGTTGTAATAAATATAAAGCATATCAAATACCTCATGATGTATATACTTTTATGTAATTATATAATGAATATGCAGATGACAGACATAATAGAGAACCCCAGAGATGTACTACAATAACATACCTGATTAAGTAGCAAACCCTGTGCTGTTGGGATCATTGTTGCTGTAGTTGGACTTGGTTGTGGTCCAGCAAGAACAATTTGTGGCTGACTCTGCTGCGTTACCTATTAAAAAAAATTTACTTTAAAATAAAACTTTACTGTGTTGTGTAATATACATTAAAAAAGAGATTATAAATAGAATTAAAATTTTTTCAAATTGATAAGCTAAAGATTCTCAATATTGAATTAGCAATTAAAAAAAATAGTTTAAAAGTAAAATACGGTTAATTGTACGTGAGTTAACATTATGTAATATTTAACTCACAATTTAATATATTATAAATTGTATGTTTGTTATTAATATACGTTTCGGCTCTATTTTAAGCCATCTTTAATAAAGCGATGACAGATAAATTAAATAATCCCACGTTTTCTGACAAGCATTAGGTGAGCATCTCAAAATTAAATTAATAAAGAGAGTATAATTTTCATGAGAAAATAATAGTAAAAAATTTAGCTAATATTCATAATTTGCAAAATGATCGAATGAATGAAAGTTGGGTTTAACCGACAAAGAGAAATGAAATCAACTCACCAAAATCAATCCAGAGAACATGGGATCGAAATTCATGATAAAGACATCAAAAATATATTTTTCAAGGGAAATAAAATAAATTAAACCAAATTAGTTCTGATTCCAATAACTTATTGTCCAAATTATTTTATTGTTTGTTATGGACGAACTGAAGGCAATTTAAACGTTTGATATTTCATTATTTATATGTATTTAGATGACAACACTAAATTTAGATGATAACATTAAGAATTACTTGTGGTTTATCAGTTCATTTTACTTCCTTTTAAATTATTGAACTTTTTGTATTTTATTTTTTAAATATTTTTAGTTACGTAATACTAATAGATTAAACACAATCTTATTATATTATATATTATACAGAAAAAATATTTTATATAGATTATATATATTATACAGAATATCTTTAATAGAAGACTAAAGTTAAATTATAGTTGAAAATTATATTAGATGTAATATCATTATCTATTACATGATTAATATGTAATTCATCTATTTAACTATGTGATAAGATATAGAGGATGAATAATGCATTCGATATAGCAATTAAAAGATAAAAAATAAGACCATACCTGATTTGTAATTGTAGTGGTAACTCTTTGCGACTTTTGTTGAGAAGTATTACTTTGCTGATTTGGTGGTTTCGGCAAAATTTGTGGTGGTTGTTTGGTGGGCTTACTCGCCGCTATTTGTATCTGTTGATTTCCAAATAATTGGGTCCTAGTCACCAGCTGAGTTGGAGTAGATTGATACCCCTGTGGTGTACCATGAATTATTTGTAACACCTGCATTCCTTGCTGCAATATGGGTGTATTAGGCCTCACCTGGAACACGTAAAAAATAACAGAATGGATAAATAGATAGAAATTGAATCATGTATTATTAAAGATTGTTAAAGATGCACCCTTTGTTTTAACAAATCAGCAAAATAAAGGGATAAAAGTATAAGAAAAAAAAAGATAAGCTGTAGTCACTTAAACTTAATTATAAAAAATTATAAGAGATATACATTAAACTTAAATGAAATACAACTCTATAATTTCTGAGTAAGAAAATTAGAAATATTAACGAGTATTCTGACAAATCACTAAAATATATTTTACAGTAAAAGCTACAAACTAAATTTCAACAAGCAGTTAGAGTAGAATTAAAATTTCTACGTTTTCATAAGTAGTTCTTACCACAGGTGGACCAGGACTACCGCCAGGTGCTGGGCTTCTATTGTTGAGAGAATTATTGCCGCTTAATAGATGTGGGCTTTTTGCAGGGGGATACGGGCTAAGTACTGGGCTCTGTATTTGGCTAACACTCATCGGACTCTGCATGGGGCTTTGCATCTGCATGTTAAAGTTACTGTTCGAAGTCGAAGTGCTGACCGGACTTGGACTATTTCGATTGGACTGTATAGAGTTCGAAGCCGGACTTCTAAGTAAAAGTCGATTAGGGCTAGGGCTCGGCGTAGGTGGCGCTATATTAGACGCTGGACTTTTCAAGGGTATTGAAAACGGACTGCCCGGCGAACTAATGTTTTGACCTTGAATATTTTGCATAGATTTAACAGTATTCATAGTACTGACCACATTCGACGGTTGTGTTGTGCCTGTTAGTGCTACTGACGCACTTAACCCGGGGCTTATCCCCTGTGAATACTGTCGCTGTGGTTGAAATCCAGTCGACTGGGAGGAACTTAAAGAAGAAACATGACTCAATGACATTGTCGGTTCATTCGATGCGGATATATGTTGTACATTAGACGTCGATATATTTGACAAGTTAGGGTGCATTGTACCAAGGTGCGGTATGTTCGTAGTGAGATTCACGTTCGAAGCGTGATTCACATTTGCAGTGGTTGTATGAATCGATTCGCTCGGGGTGCTCGTGAATATGCTGGAACTTGTTAGAGTACCAGAATTGGAGATTTGTGAGATTGTCGAGATGTTCGAATTAGGATGTTGCGATATAGCAGAGCTTGGTACATGTGCTATATTTGACGATGCAACGATGTGTGGTGCAATAGTCTGAATGCTCTGTATCGTTTGGAATGGAAACTGTGCACTGCTAGAATTCAAACTAGTTGGCGTCAAACCAGTTGCCAGGGCATTT
The DNA here is from genome assembly GCA_011636635.1 of Tetramorium simillimum. Lineage (NCBI taxonomy): Eukaryota > Metazoa > Arthropoda > Insecta > Hymenoptera > Formicidae > Tetramorium > Tetramorium simillimum. The sequence goes on along the minus strand of VBVQ01003505.1, from coordinate 1,467 downwards.
GCAGGTCGATTGAGACCTTGATTCACACCGGAATTTATACTAGTTGTAGCCAAATTCGCATTCGGATTAATAGCGGATAATCCAGATACGCCGGAATTCGCGACGGTCAAATTGGTATTCAATGTAGTAAGATTCTGATTCACGCTCGATGAGTTTAGACTCGTCAAATTTGGACCGGTCAGTCCAGTGCTTACTCCAGACAGCCCAGAATTGATATTCGTAGAATTTATCGTATTGAGCCTGTTTATCCCAGTATTAACCCCTGTATTAATGCTATTCAAATCTTGCCCCAAATTGGACAAACTGTTATTAATATTGTTTGAACCAATGTTGGACGTTAGATTGGAATTGATAGCATTCAAGTGATTCAGGCTAGGATTTATCGTGGTTAGCCCTGTGCTTATACTCGGCAAGCCCAAATTCAGCAGAGGATTTGATGTGGTGATAACATTGGACGTGAGAGACGTAAGACTGGTATTTAGAAGTGACAGTGGCAATCCCATATTAAGGCCCACCCCAAAAGTGGGGGTGGCCGGGGGTAGGCCCATACCAGTCCCCGAGGGATTTATGGTACTCTGATTCAATTGATTCAACTGATTTACGTAGACTATGTGATTTCCAGTTGCCGACCCATTCCCTTGTTCTTGTGGCTGCAAGCACAAGTGGGTGACACGTTAGAACGATGTTCTTTAAAATCATACTGCGACAGAATGTGCTTGCCAGTAAAAATAGCTTACATTATTTGATGTCTGTTGCAAAGCAAATGTTAGCGACTGGCCACTGCTATTCTGGGCTTGTAACTGTAATTGCTGCAACTGTAACAAGAATGACAAGATTTTTTTTTATACAAGATTTGTTCATATTAATTTATATATTTTTTGTATTTTCTACATTTTATATAAAAAAAACCAATATATATGTTTGAATTTGGAAGAATCTCGTATTTAGAAAAGTGCATACAGGAATATCAATAAGAATAAATTGATATGTTTCTGTTATAAGTCTTACTTGTTGTTGGGTCAAAAGAGTAACTGGTGGATTATTATGACGCGCATTCGGGGAAGTTGTAGAGGATACTGAGTCCCCAAGAAGAGGGCGTGACTGAGGCTGCTGCATGCCCACGCAGCCCCTCTTTACTATGGGCAGCGTCTAGCCACCTTTTTAGCTTATTTTGTTCTTTCCTATTAATGAAAAATACTATGTCATTCATCTCACAAGTTCCAAAAGATTTACAAGACATTACAATACATGGTACGTAAACAGGCCCGGTGTTTTGTCTCGGCTCGGGGTGTGGAAATTTTTTATGACCCCCCACCCCCTCCACTCCTCTGGTAGTTTATGAAATTTTTTAGTACACAAATTTTTCCTTTTATCACAATTATTTATTTTTTACAATAAAAGACGTATTCATGTAAATTATTTATGATTTTAAATTAATTGAATAAAGATTGTTAATATACATGTTTA
>VBVQ01003504.1:0-18398 GCA_011636635.1 Tetramorium simillimum | reverse complement strand
ATATATATCTAAACATAATTTGAGTCCGATACGACCATTTCGCGAAACGAAATGGAATATTTCGATCTCTCTGCAAATTTCAAATCTAGATTTAGTAGCATAATTTTAACCGAAAATTAGATATTTTAATATTCTCCTGTTTTCCAATTTGAGGATCCCCTTGAAAATTCATTTTAATTGAATAATTCAATATGTGATCATCATAAAGAACAGGTCTGTTAGCATTCCGAAATGTAAATTTTTACAAAATTGATATGGCATTTGATTGTCCACAATTTGTCCACAGTTGTCCATAAATAATCGTTTTAACTTGTTCGCCTTACAAAAAAATAAACAAAAAAACTTTTTATCTTTGACACCCCTAAATGTGTTATTTTTTTTAATGAATTCCAACTGTTCATCATTTGTTCACATTTGTATACAAATAATCATTTTTTGGCGTCGACACCTCGTAAAAAAATAGAGTTGTTATACAAACTTTATGAGCGCTTCTAAATGCATTTGTTTGTATTGTGATTGTTTTCATCATCTATCCATATTTGTCCACAAAAAACGATTATTTATGGACAAATGTGAACAAATTATGGACAATCAAATGTCATGCCTATCAATTTTGTAAAAATTCAAATTTCGGGGTGCTAACTTCGTAGACCGTAAAATAATCCGAATCTTGAATAAAAAAAATATCGACTCGGCGCTCCAGAAATGTCAGATTCAATCAGGATTTAATCAGGCCGTTCTAACTGTCATCTAACTGTTATTCATTCAATTTTATCGCAGCGTAATTCCGGAAGCTGGACGCGCTTTCTGCCATCTTCCAGCGCGATCGCGAACGTCTACATTCGCAAAATTCGATAGCGGCAACACGAAGCGGCAATCCGAGAGTGCCAAGAGGCCGTGGCCACCGACTCAATCCTCGCAGGCGCGACGCGTGCCACGGGAGTGCGTGGGCGCGCGTCGCGCTCGTTCGCGCATAACCGCAGTTGCAGCGAGCCGCGACGAGGACCGGCGAAAATGGGAGGAGAGAGCAGGCGAGTACGGCCACGACGGGGCACTCACATCAGACGACGTAGAGCGAGAGAAGCTGGGAGCGCCGGCGCGACGTTCCTCCCGTCGACGCGGTAAAAGGTCCGCGCCGCCACCGCCGCCGTCGCCGACGTCGCCGCCGCCGCCGCCGCCGCCACAGCGAGACTTCAAAGGGACGATAGAGCGCCGCTATAGAGCCGGTTCGCGTTTCTCGGAATCCCCGTAACGCCGGCGGAACGGCGAACGTCCGCCGGATTTAGAATGAATTATCGAGGTATTAACGTTGTGCGCGCGTGTATACGGATAACGCGCGATAAATATGACGGGATATCGTCGCCGTTCATTGCTAGCGACGAGCGACGTCCGGACAGACGTGTTCCTTCGACAACGACGACGACGACGACAACGACGACGACTAAGTATTCGTCGTGGCGTCGTCGGACTTTGATTCGGCGAGAAATTAATGAGGAAAGGAAACGATCGTGTTTATTTAGGAATCATTAATTTGCAATCGTTGATTTGAGAAAGGGCGCTTTAAACTTAGAATTCATTATATACGCAGAAGATTAAAATTTTTTTTTTTTAAATTACGCACGATGAAAATACAAATAATTTAGAAAAATGACAGGAATTAGGTGCTTTACACGTGAAAACTGCAATTGCGAAGAAGGACAACTTTACGAGGATTGGTCGGGTGCAAACTAACGAGATTTATGACAACGATGAGATGATCACGAGATCGAAACACGTGTGATCGTAATTTTAGGCCCTCTCGGAAGCGCGTATGGAGTCGTCTCTCAACAATACGGTAATTATGAAGATGCGACGTGTAATTCGTTATTCTAATTTAATCCGCGACTGCCAACTTTCAGCGAGTTGACATTCCGGTCGACATCTGGCGACTCTTTTTAATCTTTTATAAAGTCATCGCTGTAACGGAACACTTTTTTTTTTATCGCGATGCAAATAAAGAGAAAGATATTTTATGACGAAATTGATCTAAACATGTCACTACAACGATAAGGAAAGAAAAATAAAAATTTTATCAAATATAACAGCATATTAACAATATAGAATATATACACAATAATCAACGTTATTAATAAAAATTGTTGTGTAAAAAATATTGAAGCGACATTAATCTGAAATAATTATTAATATTAATGATGCGTGATGAATAAATTCACCTTGAATTTTGAAAATATCTTAATTATCTACCTATTAAGACTTTATGAGCTTAAAGCAAGTTGGTCGGATTAAATTACGTGCGTGCCACAGTTTTATTGTACGTCGCGCAAAGATCTAATTTGTGCATTGTGCCAAGGTTTAATTTGCACCATCCGCGAAATGGAGCCGCGTAAGAGAGCGGTATCCCGAGGGCAACGACGCGAATAATTTATGGAAACAGGCAGACGAGACAAAACGAATCGAGGCTGCAGGCGTTGCGTATAGTTCAAATCGTTCGACAAAGTGCGTACACTTTCAAAAGTACACGCGAACAAGACGCGTTGCACCTTGGGCTATAAATCGATTGCTGCCGTCTCTCGTTTCTCGGTTTCCCTCGTACGCATGCATGTAACACGATTGAGTATCCGATGTATACGCGTTGCGTATGCATATATGCATACACATATATATGTGTACGACCCGCAAAATATGCGCGTGCAAAAACAGTCGTCGTGTTCCTCAGCGGTTCTCTCTCGCGTGTCAGCTCTCGTTCTGACAAAGCGGGTGATAAGAACTTTCGGGGCGCGAGAAATCCACGTCGACGAGATCCCTTATATCCAACACTCGACGAGCCTCGAGGAAACTTCGTCTCCCCGAACTCGTGAGATATTTACGGCGGGAGGGGGAGGGGGACCATCTCGCGCGCAAGTCACGGGACAACGGAGATTCTTTCCCCGATGATTTATCGGAACGCTCTAATAGCTCCGATTTCTCGCGAAAGAGAAAATTCTGGGATCATCCCCGATTCTCCCAGGAGGAACCCAGAGGAACGGGCAACCCCCGCCCAGGTACAGATTTCGAGTTTTCCGGACGGTCGGCTCCGAGGGATGACATTGGCAGTCGCGACGTGGAGTATCCCTTCGCGGTTATGCCGTCTGCATAAAATTATTACCGTACCCACCGCGTCCCCGAACTGTCCAAAGTTTCCCTGGCGACCGCGGGGTCCGTTATTTATGCAACTCAATCAAACATAGTGAACCCTCGTACCCGGCCAGATTTGCTGCCGGGCTGGCTGCCTAACGCCTTACATTCCATTAGTAGGCGTCCATTTATCAATCTAGATGTCTTTTCGTCCATATGATCTCTTTTTCCTCTCATATTTCTTTACATGTCTTATTATTTCAGCGAAATAAAATTTGCCGTTAAAATATATTTTTATCTGATAATTGCTTAAAATAAAATATTTTAGTATCATTGCGTAATATATCTCTTAGACGTAGCTTTCAATATATTAAAAATGAAGGAAAAATTTATATACAGAATTAAATATATGAAAATTATCTTTTAATTTAAACTGATTATTTTTAATTATTTCTAATGTTAATATTATAAAATTTATTATATTCATTACTATTTTAATATAAATATCAATAAATAAATAGAATTAATATCTGTAAGTGAATTTATATTACTGAGAGATAAACATCATCGATTCATCATCGAAGTATTGAAACAATCACAGAAAATAAAACTAGATTAGATCACGTAGGAAAGTAACAGAAAATGCTTTTCGCGTCAGAATACGACGCTATTTCTGTTATGTATACTTTTTTTTTTATATAATGGACAAACAGTTGCTGTAACGTTGCGACTGTACGTACACATGTCACGGAAATCCGCTTAAGGAAACCCTCAACACTACCGCCGTTACATAACGCAAACGCGGATCGTTTCTCAGAATTTTCGAGATAGGCTTAAGCGTCCCTTCGGCAGTTCTCTTAATTGCAAATCTGGTTTTATGCTAATTGCTCGGTTGGATTAACTTCGAATTGGGCAGACAGCTCGTCTTACTTCTAATGTACACAAGCATTACTGCTGATAAAAGATTATTTCTTGTTAAATTAGATACGTATATCTCTTTATCAACCTTCATCAAAGAAATTATCTTGAAAGGATTATGAATCAAATTTTCAAGAAATCTTTATCTGTGGCGGCAAACGTGATAAGATAAATATCTAAATTCTCACGTGTACACTTTTCATTGTACTTTACTCATTTTTGCGAGTATGAGGATATTCGAAAAAATTGAATCTATTGAAGAATGACGATTTTAATTAAAGTGAAATATGCGCATGTACGTTATTTAATACATTATATTGTGATATAAATTATATAAATATTGTAAAAGAAGGGATATATAAATGGCATCATAAATATTGCTGGTTAAGGATATTTTTCGTTTTTTTCCTATAATTTTTTCCAATATTGCAAACTGTGTCTGAAGAAGAATGCGCAATTATTTCTCTGTAAGTGATAAATCAATCCCTTGGAAAGTATTAATGTTGTATCTTTAACCGCGCATTCGACGTATGTGTGTCATTTTGTGTGCGGGGGAAGCAGACAATGTCGTCATGACGTAAATTGAATTCTTATCTGGATTCATTCGCGCTTCGTCATTCTGTTCCCAAACGGTCATGCAATCGACGTCACAACAACGCAGGGCGGTATCCGCATTTTATAAGGCACAAAGTAAATGCTCGGGTCGGACTTCGTCAGCAGTACTGGACAAAACATATATGCACACACGAGAATCGAATTAATTCATCCGCGTGGCGGTCCGGATTGAGTCCGGCCATTCGTTACTCGCGCGATTCGCGCGTGAAAAGTATCATCCCCGCCGCTGTCACGATTCTAATTCCGGTGATTTGTAATGAAATGAAATATGGATCTCTATTTTGGAAGTACGCAGACAGATAATTCGCGGAAGAGTGGTGGCCGTCCTAAGGAGATTAAACGGGCTAGAGAGAGACTTAGGTCGAAAGCGGTAAAATAAGGCGCTTCCGTCAGTGACAAGTTGCTGCCCGTCTTGCGAAACGATATGGAAATACCGATATTTTTCGCTTCGCTGAAATATTTATTTGAATTTAGTTGCTTGCAATAAAATATAATAAAGTATAATAAAAACACCGTGTTTTTCCTCTTTCCTTCTCTCCAAAACGTGAGAGAATCATTCTGGAAGATATATAAAATTCCATGATATAATAATGGATACTTCAGACTAGATGGTTAAGCTGATTTTTGCAAGATAGACAAAAAATAGTTATTTATGGATTAATATGCACAATCAAATGTCATATCAATTTTGTAAAAATTCGCCATTTTGGGGTGCCAAGTTGACAAATCCAGACGTCAATCATAAAACAAAAAGATGATATGTTACCATTATAAATTTGTTAGTAAAATATTATTAAAAAATAGTACACACAGATGCAAAAAAAGAAATATTATAAATATTACTAAGTAATATCATTTCTGAGTATTCTTATGACTGAAATTATTAACACGTTCCATGTCGGACGAATTTTATGTGATTTATGTTGCATGAATAATCGCTAATACACAGTATGTCCATTTTAATTAAATAAAATGTGTTCCATAATAATTACAAAACTAAAAAAATATTAAAAAATGGTCTGACGTACAAAATACAATGCAAAACAAAGTAACTCGCAACGAGATGTAACTTTACAAGGAAGTGTCTCAGTAATTTCAATTTATTTATAGTCAAAATATCAAAAAGTCCGAAAAGTCTAGCATGGGTCACCGGTGATCCATGCGATATGGAATGTTAAATTACCCTCAAGTACTCCTACCGTCGAAACTACTGAATCGTCTCCGAGCACTTTCGTCCCCGATTCCATCCTTCCGAATAAAAGACGTTAACGCGATAAGAATGACATATGCATCTCGCTAAATTCCAAGTTGAAATCCCACGGCTGGTCCTCGCGACAGTCCGACGCCATTTCCGGCCGTCACTAAATTCCCGCGACGATACCGTCGCAGAAAATACGCGCCACCGCACCGACCGTGGGCCTCGTTATGTACTCACACGGCCAATCGTCTGTGCACACCTAAAAACACACGTACACCCGCACACGCGGCAGCATCGAGCCCGCAGCGAACGCGCTCTTTAATGAGAACGTTGCCGACATGCGCGAGTCTCGGGTCCCTCCCGAAGGACCCGAGGGTGAAACCGGCTGTCTCCCTTAATAGGGAGACGGAGGGGTATCGTTATATTAACCCGCGGCGGTGAAAAGCTCATGCCTCGTGGCGGCAAGTGGGCCAATCGTTGTCGACGCGCGATTTTTTGCGAGGGATAGAGAGAGAGAGAGAGAGAGAGAGAGAGAAGCCGGGTCGATGAAATTAACTTTTCCCTCTTTCAGCTTTTTTATTTTATTCCGAAAAGGGCGGCCGGAAATCGCACGCTAAAGCGATCTTGCATGACTTCCTCCCCGAGCAATCGGGCTAAAACGTTCTCTTTTCATATTTTCGATGGATCTGATTAGAGCACAGCCGGATAATAAAGGTTTACTGAAATAACAAAAGAGCAATTTCCAGAAATTGCAATTAGTTTCTTTTCAAAAGGAGCTTTAAAATTGATCGATAAATTAGAGAATAAAAGCGAGAAGATTATAGGTAGAAATATAAAATAATATGAAATATAACTGTAAAATTTTTTTAAAGTAGCATCTTTCTTATCCATCTTAGAATTAAACAATTTCGTATTGAATTTATTAAGGTTAGGCTGTTTTACATAAATTTCATTGAATGCAAATATGCTGAAAAATGAAAGACCATCTCATACGTATATATTTAAAAGAAAACAAATTGCAATGAAAAATAAACTAATTTTTTTAAATTAATTTATCCAACAAATAAACTGTCCTTTCTACTTCATTTGCTATACTTCATTATAGATGAATTCTGACGCGGCAAAGCATTGTGATAAAATATCCTATAGGCAATTCATTATCATTATTCAGCGAATTTTACACACGTTTAATCACCATAAATATCGAATTATACCCGTATTATCGCAAATTTAATCTCGAAGTTCGCATAATAAGTACACAAATACAAATGAATATACTTTCACAATCGCTCCCATTAATAATCCGCTTACACGATTATTAATTATTCGTCGATCTACAATAAACAAATTTCGGTAAAATAAGCACAAAGTTTGAATATTAATTCTGGTACGAATGCAAAATTGATTAGCAGCTTACGGCTGCTTTTGCATAGTAGGTATGCAAATTTGCGCCCCGTCGACCGATCGTCTCATCACGATTACATCGGGTGACAAAAACGCACGGGATATATGCGGCTGTATGAATGAGGTATCCCAGGCTCTCGGATACGCGCGTCAGACGGCTAAAAACTTACGATCGCGACACGTGTTTCGCATGTACTTGTAAGTCTAACTTGATTCGAGCAACCAGAAGAAGGATGCGGTCTCATTTAAGGCGCGTGGCCTATTATTAGCCCACTGCAAGAAAATCACGCCAACTTCGTGAAATATGCAAAAAGATTCCCGCAAAGTTATACAGTTTCTTATATTCTCTTTCTAAGTTTAGTAAAATTTTTTTTGTCTCTTCTTAACGAAGATCTGACCAAAAGTTAAATTACAGATCTTTTAACACTGGAGATTCAACGTTCAAACAAACTGAATGTACACGGAATAAAAAACAATTAATAAAATTATGATATAATTTTTCAAATCATTAATAACCATTTCGAATTTTAGCGACGTTTAAATGCAAATTTTAGAAAATTTTAAATTTGATAAATAATATATAAATTTATTCAGACTAGCTGCATTCCGGTATTAGTGCATACTTTAATCAGCATATTTTAATCAATCTCGCGCGAGCTCTACGTAACATATGGGGTGTCGTATTAGCGGCGCGCTCCAAGCACGCGGCAAGTCTCGCATGAGCCTCGGATATTAAATCATTTCTTGCGCTTAACCACGTGCTACTGCGCGCATTACCGCGAGTATGAGAATCCTTGCAGTATGCACGGCGTGATTACGCAGATGGAGTTCTTCTATTTAAATAATACACCATTGTTGATATCGCGCTGGGTTACGGGATCGTGAAATATCGCGTGTACCTATTCACGAACGAGCTATGCAGAGAGAGAGAACTCGATTTTCGTCGAATAAAAATGTGTCGAATAAAAACTGCGGATGGAATACAGTTTTCGTCGACCATTTCGATGTTGTCTACGCGTACCGCTCAAAGGTAGTTAATACATACGGCATTAAAAGAGGAAATAAAAAAAAATATTCGTATTTACGTAGTCAGAAAAACGTACAGTGATCTCAGAATATTTTTGAAAATCAACAAAATTAGTTATTTGAAGTTTTATTTAAACAAAATTGAATAAATGTTGATAAATGTTATAATAATTTTGCGAAGATTTGATTAATATGAAAAATAATAAAAGTGACTCTTGCGAATAAACCGGGTCGTTAAAAAACCGCAGATTCCATTTTAATAACGACCCCCCGCGAAATTAACCGGCAAGCTGAATAAAGATTAAATGAATTTGTTCTAATAAAAAGAAAAATACCTTAAAAGCAAAGGCAGAGTGAAGGATTGCATAAAGTTTTGCCGTATCTTTGCCATGTATTTTTGCCGTACTTTTTGCTGACTAATAGCGCCGGTTGGCACGATAGGCGTCCATTAAGAAGTTATTACGGGGGTTTTCCATAAATCATAGTCTCTCTCGTCAAATCCCTCAGCACGAGCATACAAACGAGACTACAAATAAGTATGTTCGGGTGCGCCACGTGCGCACCCTTCCTATGTCATAATTCAGGAAGATGCCACGGTTCTTAAGACGTAGCCGGCAACCCTTGGCACACCCATACACGCAACCCCTTCTCTCGCAACTTCTCTCTTCCTGCGTTTCGTTGTTTTTCTTCAAATTCTTCGTGTTGCGAGTTGCACGATAGGCTATATCTTTTTTTTTTCCGAGAGCGATTTGGCAGTTAAAATTTTCGTGCTTCCCTCGTTGTCCGAGAATATCATAATATTTGTTCACTCCGTTAAATATTTTCAATTACAAGACGAAGCGCTCACGATCGCTGTGAGTCAATTTATCGGAGAACTGAATTTTAAACTGCATTTTAAATCGATAGCAGACACAAGTATCTTGTTGTCTCGTGATTAAAAGATAACAACAGAATTTTAAATTACTTCATAGCTCACGTTGCAATATCATTCCTTCCTTTCCTTACCGCTGAACTTTTGCGCGATCGTGCGATCGATGAAATTTCTTTTCTTCGAGGATTATGATAATGTCAGGATTATCATGTTGAAGTCTTACCATCCGAGACTCTTCTCGAGGGGAGTTTCTGAATTTTTCTAACTACAAATTGCATTTCAAATCAGCTGTCGGTCGAGCTTCGCATCAATTTGCATTCTTCGACGGGATTACGGCAAACGGTACTAACAAATATCCCGACGAAGCGCGCGTCCTGAACATTTAACTTCCGCCTATGCTACCTTTACAAGTATCTCATTACTGCCTTTGCGAAGCACCGCGAGTCCTCTTTCGGGCCACCTCGAAGAAACGAACGCTAATTTTCGTTTGGTCCTTAACGCTTAATTATCGTACCTGAGGCTTTTACACGCCAGCGTGCATTGTCAGGTCGTTAAAAGCAGATCCGATCCTTTGGGATGCCGACATCAAAGGCCGTCAAAGACGACGTTCGCTTTCGAGACTGCCGTCTCGTACTGAGAAAACGGACGAAGGGAAACCACTAAAAAAGCGTAAAACCGATGGAGCGAAGGCGCTTAACAATATCGTCGTCTCGTAACGTACACCTCGTAACTTACTGCAATTTTGCATGGAAGCGACTAATTAGATATATCGTTCGCAGGTGAGTCGAGTGAATCATGACATTGTCACTCATTCTGCATTACTCATCTAGTTTTCCTATTTTTAAACTACTGATAAAGCGCGATAAATTAAAAAAAATGCGAAAGTGACGCATCTCTAAATCTATCGAATACTTCAACTCGCAACTTAAAGTGAAAAGAAGAATTTCGGTACTTTTGCGAAGTGTGAATATACGCGAGGTAACGGTGATCCTAAATTTTCGATTACGATCAGAGTGCAAATAAGAAACGATAAAAGGAATCTCTGGTAAACGAGAGCAAACGACATGAAAAGAAAATGCGAAAAGTAAACACGAAGAAATGTTTTTGCATCTTTATGAGGCGCGAATACGAAGAGCAGTAATGCGTTCTTATCATTTTCGCAATTTTTATCGTTCTCTCTGCAGTTTAAATTTTCACAATTTTGAACATTAATTTTAATAAAACCGAAATACAGAATGAGAACAAAAAATTTCTGGCAAATAAGATATAATTCCCGTGCTGTAAATGCATAAATTTTTTTGCTAAAAATATTTAGGATTTTGGTTAATTATGTATATTGAATTATTAAATATTTCTAAGAATCTTATCGTAAGAATTTAGCGTGACAATCTTTGGTCTGAAACCATCCTATTGAGTATGCATCTCAAGGATGTGTTGTAAAAGATGAGTTACAGGCCACTTCGACCAAATTTTAGAGCGCTTGTGTGAGAAGTGAAGGTGGGAAACGGCAATAGTGAGAGGCCGGAAACGCACAGTGCAGACTATTTGTGCGAATTTGACCTGTCATAAAACTGTCTTATGTACTTTTATCGCGAACGTAAAGACGGATTAAGGGACCTCCAGGTGTCCCTGTCTCATTTTCTTCTCTCTCTCTCGTGCGTATTTGTTTCGAATGGACCGATAAAGCGACAGCCATCGAGACGGATCGATTTTAAGACGTTTCGAGAGCAGGTAACGAATGACGGAGAAGCGAAAGGTGGAGATATAAAGCAAGAGACAATGCCTCGTATTCTCACCCTCATTTGCTACCCCATTTAACACTTAAGTATCGTCTGATCCTAGTTTTATGCGACTGATACCAAGACAGTATTTGACGAGGATCGTCAAATGTATTTCGCGCTAAATGTAAAAATGTACGATAAGAATTTGAAGGATCGACGAGAACAGAATGTGATATTTGAGGACATAACGATAATTACGCAAGATTTTAAAATTTATGTGTAATATATCGAATGATACGAAAAGCCATAGAAATAACGTATTAAAATATATAAATAAAAAAAGGGAAGACAGAGAGAAAGAGAGAGAGAGAGAGAAAGAGAGAGAGAGAGAGAAAGCTGTGCAAATAATTTCTTCCACAATTAAAAAATTAATTAAAATTAATTAAATTTGTTTCATTGTTTGCGTATTTAGCACTCATTAGTTTCAACTTTATATAATTACAAAAATTAGACTTTAACTTTTTATTAATATTAATCTTTTTTTTCAGCTGACTTTATTAACTTTAAATTTATGATATGTAATCCTGTGTTATATATAATTTTGCAATTTAATATAATTTTGCAAATAATGATAATAATAGGATTACCGCAAAATGGCGATAAATTAAATGATTCCGCTATAAACTACATTGCGTGAGTTTCAATTTGCACATTATTCGACTGCCTTCGCAATTCCGGCAAGAAAAATAACGATTCGAACAAAGAGAAGAAACAACGAGGTAAATATTCTCCGTGAGAAGAATACAGAAAAAGTGAGGAAAGGATAAATGGATGTACGAACGATCTACCGAAATTACGTATGAACATTTTTCTTCTCGTGTCTATTTTGTTGTCTGATTCTTTCCTTTTTCCTCTCTCTCTCTCTCTCTCTCTCTCTTTTTCTCTCTCGCGCGCGCGCATCACATTTCACATGAAATATCTTGTTAAATCATTCTAGCAGATCCTATAGTTGTAGTTCTTCGTACAACGAAGTAGCTTCTTTTTCGTATAACGAAGTCTTTTACAATTATTGTTACGAGAATAGCGCTCGTAAAAAGTAAGAGAAATAGATGCAAATGAAGAAGAGATGCAGGAAGATATTACTTTTCCTGAAAAAAATTTCAGATAAAATTTATCATGTAAAATTTACTAAAAAGTTTCCAGTATTATTCTATTTTAAGTTTATCTCTTATTTCTTCGAAGTTTTTCTAAAAAAGAAATTGACTTTATAGCGTCAGTAAAGACCAGAAGGAAATGGAATAACTCTGCGATATATTACTATATATAATGAATGCTTTATGTTGAATATGACCAAAAGATTTTCACCATTGTTCCATTTAAGAATTTCGAGATTGCGTTCTTCGCGCTCGTCGAGTATCATGCATCTTTTGTGTTCCCCTGTCTTCTAAATAGCGTCTCAAGTACGTAAGAGCAGCCATTTTGGTTATCATCGCTTTTGTCGGCGTTCTCACGAGAAATCTTGGAAAGCTCACCGCACCGGAAATGAAACCATCGCGATTTTCCGTCCTTTCTCTTTACCCTTCATAAAACTGCACGTTCCACAGTGGTTTCATCGACTTCTTTTCCCCTTCGCGCGTTTTATTTCGACCGGTATTTGTTTCACATTCTTTCCAGTATTAAGTGATTTTATCGAGAAGGTAGGAACGAAGTCGTTCCAATAAAACCGGTGTGAAATATCGATTATACAATGTGGCGTTATTATCACTCGGTCAAACGAAGTGCATCGAGAGAAACCAGGACGAGAGGCAATATATAAAATTCTATATCGCGAAACGAGGCGAGGGCGACAAGAAAAAAAGCCAATACTTCAATATTTCGAGATAACCTATTTAAAAAGAGAAGAAATTAAGCTCACATTATAAAATATTAATCGGTAAATAAATTTTACAAGTATTAACTCTTCGAAAAACACAAAATTTCATTAAAATGTGATTTTTCAGAGAATTTTTGAATTACAAAACGATTTTTCAGAGAGGCTGAAAAAGCTTTCTTTGTGCGGTTTTATGTTGCCAAAATAAAAATTGATATATGAATTATACATATGTGCCAGTATAATAAATGTCACGATAAATAATATTTACGTGATTAATAGAATTTAAATTTAGATTAAACTCTAGATTTTGCAACTGTGTAGCTTTAATTTCCTTGTTAATTTTTGCATTCCACACGAACGCGTCAGACAGATGACAGATTGAAATCATGCTCGGCGCTGTAAAATCATGCATGTAGATTGTATACGCATATTGAACACGTGCCCATTGGTACAAGCCGGAAAGAGAGGGTAGAGGCCGATAAAAGCAGGACGGGAAACTGTGGATGGATATTGATTTGCCGTGACGTCCAGAAGAGCAAAGAGAGTGATCAATCGTGAAAGTCGATGAACCGTACAGGCCTAACGGCGGAACGCTTTTTATGGCCGGAACTTTCATAACTTGTCGAGTTACATTCGAAAAATGTTCGTCTATAAAGAACGCTACGCCTATGCTGCACTGAAAAGTTGAACGAATCATTCAAAAAGAGAATTCTGAATTCTTCGAACGTCAACTCAATTCATAAATCCAGCCGTATATTTCCTTCGTTTGTCTCAATTCAATATTGATCTCTCGTTACTCTATATTTCACCCATGTGAAATTAAAGTTTCCCTATTTGTCAGTTTATTCCCAAATTATTTACCTTAATAATCATTATTTTTTCCACAATTATAAAATACAAATACCGAAACGTGGACTCGATTCAGCTGTCTCGCCCTCAAATTTACGATGGCCATCGAGGTACCTCGCGGCACTCTGTTGCAGCGATATGAATATTCCGCAGAAAGTTTCGCATATCAATCGCACGCTATTTCATTTTTATTTCACCGTTCCTTCGCGAGTCTCCTTTTACGCGAAAAGATGTACTGCCATATATACTTTCAGAAAATCAATATATATAATAAGTGCGATACACGAGTGTATCGACAGGTTCGCCGCAAAGTATAACGATAAATCGCGTATCGAAGTACGAGAAAATTCGAGGAGGAGACGGAGTAGATTCGGCAAGTACGATTTTTCAAGAAAATTGCGGACGCCCGACAATGGCGGCGTGCAGAGGATAGAAGAGAGAGAGAGAGAGAGAGAGAGAGAGAGAGAGAGAGAGGAGGGAGACGATATTTGGGAAAAAGGTCAGCAATTTACGGGCATCCATCGACGTCGAGGCTTGCAGCAGTGAGGGATCCTGCTGCACGGCATCCTGACTGTGAAGTCATTCCTACATGTATCGCAGCTATGCGGAATTCTAGTCCCCGGTGATTCCTTCGCCTCCGCTTCTCTTCTACGACGCTCATTCTTCTTCTTCCCGATTCTAGCCCTCATTTTGACAATGGCGGTGAAATTCATCGCGATCGTTCGCCAGGAAAATATCAAGAAACTCTTCCTCTCCTTCTCTCTCCCGCTTTTACCACTTTTTAATCTCGTTCCTGCAAAACGCGTCTCCATATCCGCGAGTTCAATGGAGATTCTTAGACGAAGGGGGAGGGGAATAGAAACGATATAATAATTCCCGGTGACCCGCGATTCGATTTATCGAACAGTTATGGCGAGCGAGCGAAAATCCGACGGCGATAAAATGATCGGCGACGGGAATGTTTTATAGACGAAAGACGAACGTCGTAATGTCGAGCTCGGCCTCCAGGTTCAATGTGCTTCGATTAATTATCAATTTCACACGTTGCAAAGCTGAATCACGATTCATTTGTTATGTCTGATACTATTTTGTCATCAATTTGTTAAATAAACAATCATTAAATGAATTTTCGTAAATAGAAGATAGGTTTTTATAAAATGTATGTTTCTTTGATCCTTGAATTTACATCAAAGTTCGCAAAAATTGAAATAACAGAAAAAATATTATGATAAATGTTAATTGAAGGTTTGTGAAATTGGCATCCTGAAATGCGAATTTTTACAACTGATATGGCATTTGATTGTCCACAATTTATCGACATTTGACCGAATAATCGTTTTTTGTCTACTTTGCAAACGTCGTATTAATTTTGTAAAAATTCGCATCTCGAGGTGTCAGTTTCACAGATCTATAAATTGAGTACTATCGAAAGATAAACTTATTTTTCAGTTCAAGAAAGAAGAAAAAGATTTTAATCGAAGATACCGAAAGAGTATAATATTATAAATAATTATTGCAAAGTCTCAAAGATCACAAACAGCTGCGTCTTTAATGTTATACGGAGTCAACAAGCCACGTGCGATTATAGCTTCTCCGAGCTTTAAAGCCTTGCGAAACTGTTAATTCTCGAGAGGGTTATTGCTTATAATTACGCCTCGCCGTTAGACATTATCCAACGTAGCATTCGCTCTTTCTACCCCCTTCTGGAGAAGTCGCTGAGCCTTAACGAAGGATAATGTCAGCCGGCTGGGCAGGCAACTCTTGAACATTAGCAGTTATCCGGAGTCTACGCAAACCCATCATTTGCCTGTACGCCATATTAACCCTTTCAAGACGGCCATTTTCACGGTTTAATTTCATAGATGGAGGTTTATCTCTTTGAGCAATGGGTAATTAATTGCAGTAAATTTTCACTGAGTCGCAGTAATTTGCGCATATAATGAGTTATTACAAATGTCACTGTATTATGTCTAAATAAATGTCTAAACCGCGAGTGAATAATTAATTGAATGTAATTTGTAACCAATTAACTGAAAATTGATCACAATTGATATAATTATTTTATCAATTATTAATTCATTAAATGATGGAAATCGCAGCGTAATTTCCAAAGAGCGGTAAATGTTCTTTAAGGCACATTTCTGAGAATCTTTAAAAAACTAAGATTGCAATGCGCTTGATTAATATCACATTGAGCCCAGTAGAGTTGAATAGAACAATAAATGTATACAAATTGTAAAATGCAGAAGGCATAAACTCGCTGGGTCGATCATGCCGATGGCCTACTTTAATAATCACAACGCTGCTTGTGGGACACGCAAAGTCGTAATTCGATCTCTCACCGTAGGAAGTCTAGTAATTATTGAGTTTTCAAAAGCACTCCGGTTATATTAATCCAGTCAAGTTGCATGATAATTTATTTACGTCAGAAAAATCTACGTCACGTCTGAAATGTAATAATCTTTTAAGATTTTATATAATTTAATTTAAAAAAAAATTATCTTTTTTAAAATTTATCTTTAGCTTTAATGCAAGTTTTAATTATATTTTTAGATTAATCAATGTATTTAACGATTGTAAAACAGATAAGTACAGGTACTGCACGCATTAAGTTACTGATGTTTCTGCCTAATATTTTCCTCTAAGTTTTCAAAAACGCTCGATCATTCGGAAAAGATTAAGAAAGCGGAGGAAATCGAAGTGCAATACATTGTCAGTCTAAAAAATTTGGCAACGACCATCGTGTATTTTCCGCGCTTGGCAATTAATCAAGCTCGCAAGTCAAACAGCCTAATGAACTGTGTGTGCGTGATCGAATTGCCAGACTGCCACTCCTCTTTTCATCCGAATAGTCGAAAAAACAGGATTCGGTTTTTCTACGATGCACGATTAATTAACGTATCGTAATCACAGAAAGAAAAATTATGCCACATGCAATATTCCTACAAACCATAAGAAATGAAAAAATTCATGCCTATTATTATTGTCGCGTTTAACCATTTAATACATGCTCAATTATTGTGTGGAGAATTTCAAATGTTTTTAAATAATTCTTTTTTTGTTTAGTTTTGCATTAGAATATTATATCAGAAAATGATTTTGATAGAATATTTTCTGAAATTATTTCTAAACAGGTAATTTTATTTTACTCGAGAGATGGATCTAGTTATTAAATTAAAAGTTATATCTTCCATGATATATCATCGAAGAGGCATAAAATCACGTTTTATTTAAATATGTAGAATCATCAATGTTGCTTCCCCACCCATTCAATTATTGCTGGACGCGTCCAAATGTATTTGAATTAATTGTCCGCAGTATCGATCGCGATTACTTGCGAAATCCCGTTGTACCGGATGATTGCCCTGTCACTTCAGACTGATGCAAACGAATCGATCGATCCTTTCACCCACGAAACCAGTGTACTCGTCCTCCGAGAGGACTTGTCAAGGAGCATCTCGACCGCATCGTACACGCGATCGATAAGCCATTGCGTATGCACCCACGCACATACACGTCGTTCATCACGTACTGACAGATGTAGGTTCGCGGTTATTAATTTCGGTCGAAGCTCACCGCCCATTTAGGCATATTACACGCGCGAACGAAAATACAACGGCGAGATTCACGGCCGCAGATCTTCCCCATATTCGACAACGCATAAAACTAAGCTCGTATTTCGCGAAGATCTTAATTTCGGATGAATAACAGATGAAAATATTTTAATGAAACTTATCTATTATTTATTGCTTGATGTGCGAAATTTTTAATTGATATACTACAAAAAATCACGTTGAAATGTTTATATCTCGTATAATATTCGTACGCTCGTTACAAATCTGCTTTACGAACACTCGTAGATTTACGAAAAAAGACTGAGGAATTCTCCCCGGAGCCTTCTCCGGGAGAGCAGTTCTCCACGAGGAAGCGAAGTAACTTCAAACTGAGGATTGACTCAGGGAATGTTTGAAGACTTACCCGACAAAGAAGAAGACGGCCGCAGCGTGGGTCAGAGATCCCTGGAACAAAGAAAACGAAATTAGAGAAGTTTTTAGAGCGTACACTTCTAGTCGCAATATTACGGTATTCCACCGCTCTTAATCCTTAAATGCGCAAGTTTCTTTGCCACTGATTTAAACAGCTCCAAAGTTACGCGGTAATTTTACAACGCGGGGAAAACGTCAGGGGAAAAAGAAATCCCGCGCGGTTGAGAGATAAATCGTCTTTGGCCGTTTCTCGAGGTTATAATTGGCAGAGCTTACTTCTGAAGCGTCTTGAATCCATATTTTTGAAAAATGGAGATTAAGCGGTATAGACCTTCAGAAAGCTTATAATAAGATCGCGGGAAAGTAATTTATACTTCCTTAAAAATAAGGGAGCTGGTTTGAAGATAAGCCCTTCAATTATGTGTACAGTCTTTCTTATACGTCGTTTTATAATTAGGTATTAGAAGATCGAAAGTTTATACTTTCTGCTTAATTACTGGGATTAAAAGATTCAAAAGAGTAAAGTCATTTTTCAGGCAATAAAAGAATCCATGTTTAAAAGAACAGATCATTCCGAATAAATCAGATTAAAATGCTATTTAAACTGAAATAAAATTAAGCAAAAAAATAAGATTTTATTATTTATTCATAATATGCTTAAAAAATATAAATTATATATATATATATATATGTGATAAACTTAAATTTTATGTATGTATCTATATAAAACGGAGAAGATTCGTACACTGAAAAAAAAATAGTTAGATCCAAGAAAATATTTTTTCACATAGTACCAATGGTGCTATTTACTTAATATAAACAC
>VBVQ01003503.1:0-18431 GCA_011636635.1 Tetramorium simillimum | reverse complement strand
TATATATATATATATATATATATATATATACATACATACATACACACGCCTTCCAGGCGGATTAATTCTAGCGCGTCACGCTAGATTTCACGTGCGAGCTGAAATTTTTGTCCCAACGATCGGAGAATATCTCTTTTCACGTACAAAGGATATTTTTACGAGGCAAATGGCTGCCTAACGAGAGTCCCATTTTAAACCTTCCACTTTAAATCATTTCTAGATGATGCATTCAGGGATCTTCTTAATAAAATAGAAATTACGAAGAATTTATAACGATCTATAAATAATATTAACGTTAGTGATAATTTATAATTCATGTTAATTATAGAAATTTCAGTTTTATGAAAGATGAGTTATTGTACGAGAATTTGTAGGGAAGATTTTAGTGCATTGAATTGCACGTCACTCTGTCGTCGCATCTTACATTTAATTGTAAGTCTCGTCTCATGAGAAACCAGAAATACCGAACGGTACTTCTGCATCGTTACGACTGCATTTTTTTTCACGAACGTAAGACGCTTTCACTGAAATACGCAAGATTCGTCGAACATTTCTGTGGTATACTTCAAAAGTATTGTGCATAACATTATGGAACGAGAACGAGACGGTAGCGTGACAAAATACGTAATTAAAGTAACATTGCCCGAATGATAAAGAAGAAATTAATTCAACGAGATTTTAATTCATCATTCTCAAGGTAATTATATGTTGAGAATATTCTATGATGGAATGAAGCGATTGTAGAGATTGCGAACTCCGCGCAACGATTATCGTCATAAACGTCAACGTACTGACATTATTTCAACGAGTTTATTACCTAGAACTTGTTTCACGAAAAAAAAATGAATTTATAACAAAATTATAAAAAGTAAGAGAGAGCTTCCAATTATATGAATTCTATCAATATTAATTTTTTCGCAATAAATAAAAATGAAATAAAATGTAGAATTAATAAAAAAATTCCGCGAAAATCGAGGTACAACATTCATTGCTTATTTAATAGAAATATAACGTAAGAATCCTTTCTGTTGCAAATTGTTGTTAAGAGGAACTACGCGGGGTATCCGAGAGCGAATCTTTACGGTTACACGGTTTCTCTCAGGCTGAAAAACATTAACATGCCACTGTCTCCGTGGATTATGTCACGGAGGAAGTATCCTGCACAGAATCAACCCGGGTGAGCGCCGAGCTCCTTCCTCGGCAGGACTCCCCGCATTGGCTCCGGGGTGAATCAGTCCTTTGTGCCGGGCACTCTCAGGGTCAACCACTTTCGGTGCAGTATATACCTCCGACGGTTTGTATGTACACTCGCAAACACACTCGCCCGTCCCGAGCGTGCCTATAGGGTATCCTGAAAGTCGCCGCGCGTAGCCAACAGTCAAGTACCACTGAGCTAGCTAGGTTTCAAACTGACTCACCGTCTCGTCTACCACTCGCCGCATCGTCTCGGATAAGTGAGATAAGATTAAATCCGTGTGACAGGAAATCATACTCTTTTTACGGAATTAACTTTCGACACATAAGACGCATCTATGAGGAATTTTCGAAATGTTTGTTTCTACGCGCGGAAACTCAAAATAAATCCAATATCGCTCAAAAGAACATCTAATCAAACATCTAATCAATTATGCAATAGAGCACAAGTGACTTTTGATCTTTTCTCAATCTTCCGATTAAGTGGCTGATTAATTAGAAAATGTAAAGTTCACGTTCTATGTTGAAAGAAATTATCGCTTTGCGGAACGTCCTTGCTTGTTCTTCAGGGCATCGTTACTCGATGGCAATTTTATGTAAACGGATTAGACTTACGCATTGCATTATATAACAGCGCAATGCACGCGTCCAATTGCACAATCCAATCATCCGCAACTATTCCTAATAATGGAAAAAGATCTCGTGCGTATCGAGCAGCGAGAAAACGAGGCAATATTCGTTGCGTTAAGAGCTCTTTAGAGCACGCTTCATTCGTTTTCTTAAACATTCGACGAGATTCATCTCGGCTGAAGTGGGCACTTCGAAAGGAACGACCGATGCTTTCCATATTGTCGAGCCTGGCGGCGGTTAGAAGGGGTTCCCTTTTCTCTGGTGGCGGATCCCGAAGTTTATTGGCTCGACGCCGTTCAAAGTCGAAAAAATAAGCCAAATAGACTGCTGCGCAGGGACCGAGAGTGGCGGGAGGTTCGCAGGAAACGCGCAGAGGAGAAGATGAGGACGAAGGAGAGAGAAAAAGACAGAGAGAGAGAGAGAGAGAGAGAGAGAGAGAGAGAGAAGGAAGGAGAGAGAGAGAGAGAGAGAAATGTAGAGGACTATGGCGAATTCGTCTTCGCCGGCGGCGGAAGATGTTTCTCACGAAATTTCTCATCGCCATTCGCAATGCGAGCCTCTAATTCGAGTCGCTGCTGATTCACCCGTGATGTCTCGCAACGCGGGCGAAACAATCGCGGGCGATGCGATCAGACCGCAAACATCTTCCTTCTCTTTTAGCCGCGATCCCCTCGCCGCGATTGAGTCAGCGTTAAGAGGTAATTGATTTTTGCGTTCGGCGAACAGGTTCGATAAATCGCTGCGCGAGGATATCGGTAGGATACGCCGCGCCGCGGCGGGACCGTTTTCTCTCTCACGGTCCTCGCATCTCCCTCGCTCATCTCTCGTGCGAGAAACTAACAAGTCAGCCTCCACCGCTGACGTCATTGGCGTGGACCCGCACGTTAGGCCGGTGCTTGATGGGCCATTTCGCAGCCCCGACAGTCGGACCTCTATAATAGCTCTAAATAAAACGGGGTTTAACCTTACTCGATAATTCGTAACTTAACTGCGACCTTGGCGAGATTTGCGAAAAGAGTTGAATAAATTTTCGGCGACCGGCCGCGAATTGAAAGTCAAATGGACTTTTTATGCTGATGTAAGATGAATGTCGAAATATGATCGCTAAAATAACGTGTTAATAAGGTTACTGCGCTTTGAAATAAACGATCTAATGATCGTAACAAGATTATAATGAGACTACACTGGAGAAAAATATAGTTACTTTTGGCCTCAATTTTATAATATTTCTAACCATAAATGTGGTTAACATATAGGTACATATTTAAGTTAATCGTATTTCGTGTTAGAAATATTATAAAATTATGATTGAGGCCAAAAGTAACCATATTTTTCTCAGTGTATACTTTAAGATACATCTACATCTATTGCAATCGTAAGGTCGTAAGCAAATCAATCGATTACAATTAAGCTTTAATAAGAAAACAACTGTAATTGGTCGATTTGCTTTAATGAGCGAAACAGACGAAACGAATTTACGATATACGATCCCGGCAATTTGATTGCAGAAACGAGACGCATGACAGACGACACCAGGCGGGCGCTATCAGGTGAGGGTTCAGCAGCTTTCGGCGACGCGATCGAGAGATGTCGGATGCCGCCGGCACGGACAATCCGGCGTTCGCCAACGAGGACGAGGGCGTCGGCGATCCCAAGTTGGAGAACGGCGGCGGCCAACAGCAAGCGGCCTTGAACCAGGACCGCAAGTCCGCCGACGGCGCGCCGGTAGAAAATGGCCACCAGCGATCCTACATCTCTCAGCACTACGTCGAGCCGATTAAGCCGAGCACGGAGCCGTGTTATAAAACGGAAACGAGAATCGAGGTGCCGGCCGATAATACGGAGAAGAGCGCGCCGGAGCCGAAGATCAATGGCGTCCACGGCAATGGCAACAACAACGACGCGAGTTTTCTCAACAACAGCGCTACGAGCGTGCAGATCAACGGTGAGTTCGAATGGCATCGCGTAGACGATATTTCGGTACTACGTGGCCCTAGGCATCGACACTTCAAGGCTACAGGAAGAGCTTGATAATGAGAAATATAGTTGTGCTTCTAAAGGATCGCGTTAACTGTACGTCTCTACGGATATAGCAAGATAGATATAATGTACGACTAGACGGAAAAATACCGCAGGCGCTCGCTGTGGAGCTTATCGTCTTCCATTTCCGTCGCCCGTAGGACACGATTTCAGCGAGAGCCAGACTTTCAATCGTTAATTACCAGCATCGAGCATTACTACCGGTTTGTCGAGGAAAAAGTCGTTCATGGCCGGGAAGCATCGCATCCGGGAGTTTTCCGTTGACGGGTCCGTTGACAGACGTCGCGACTGTGTAACGTGTACACGATATCCCGATCATCCTTTCGTCTCGACACTCGATCTTGCGCGTGTATTTGACCGGTGCCGGCAGTAAACAGCAAGTTCGCCTTATCTAAATTAAATCAAATCATTAATCACTCCTTCTCATTAATTATTTGTTTATACACCGCTTATTAACATACAATCATATTTTCGTGCGAATTCGCGCTTCCCTCGTTGCTATGCAAGAAGCCGGAAACTCGGCCCTGTTTAGCCTCATTACTATTTCGCGGAATGCGGTTTCTCCGCTGTTTCGTGTGTGACCGGAAAATGAAAACCGGTTGCACCATACGCACGGATATGCCGCGATGGTTAAACGGTTTCCCGTTTTCCCGTAGATTCCGGAAAGAAGGAGCAGATCGAGGCCGTAAACCTGGAACTGGTCTCGATGAGGCCGTACACGGGCAACAATATTCAAACGAAGGGCCAGGAAGCCTGCGAGGTGCCAGCTGATCCCTACGAGGAATACTTCGTGCCGGTTAACGAGCATCGAAAGTACATCAGGTAACGAGATATTTGTCGAAGCGAACGATTCTCTCTGACGCTTATACGCATTCTTTTGTTTCATTTCTGGCTACGCCTTCTAACTCTTATTAACCGGGACTACCAGCCCAGCGTGTGTAAATTCTTCCGGATTTTAAAAATAGGAATAGGAACGAGATAAAGAGAGAAAAACGTACAGCTTACAGAGCTCTTCATCCTCCAATTATACGTACATATATCGGATATCACGATCGCTTTAAGACGAGACTTTCTGTCACTGATATATAAGACATTTCTGATTGAAGACAATTGCATTTTTACAGATGTAAAATGCAGTATTGGGCATAACAAAATGTAAATTACGGGAATTTGCCGTATAAACTAAACATACTGACACTACTAGATATATCCTGGAGGCAATAATAGCGCGCAATAATTACATTCGTCTCAGTGTCCAATTTTAGCATAACCATACTGCGAGCACTGTGTATGTCATAGAGTTGCGGTGAAAATGTCTGGGAGGAACATGTGTGGAGGTATTTTTCTTAGAGAGAAGCGTACATGTGTGTTTCTATTGTCGAGGGAATGTCAGGCGATAGGAGATGTGCCTTAGCACCCGTTTTTAGCTCCAGCAAAAATACCACATAGAGCTTGGCCAACTGACTCGAAAAGCGAAAGTAGAGAGTTAGACGGTGTTTTCTGTTATCACGGTACTTATAGCAGGGATCCCGAAGCCGAGGTTGAAACAACCGTAGCTGGAGTGCGTTTTGATTTGGGCCCCGGTGTCGGCCGTGAGGGACTCAGCCTGAGAGATCCCGCCGCCGGATTGGTCGACTATTCCCACTGGCTGACAGCCCTCAGGTACTTGACGGATGCTTTCGAGGGAAAAGAGAAACAAAACAACAGCTGGGGACTGTCTTATGTCCGTTTCTATCACTGCGGATTAATTTTAATCTCGTTCTAACTTGCTTTTTATTTTTTTTTTCTAATTTTTAAAAGGATGAAAAGTAATCTGTAAAAAGATAAAAAGCAAGTTAAGCCAAGATTAGTTCATTTACATTGGTAGAAATGGATATTAGTGGAATATACTTTAGGTGTCTCTTAGGGGCACGCGGTCGCGCACTAACATGCTTATGCTATCAACGACTCCTCCTCCTCCCGTGACGAATCGAATATGAAAATTTCTTCGTAGAAACTGCACGTCTAAGAAATTCGCCTCGCGTCATATTGACGCCGAGACAGCTTCCTCGAACGAGAGAATCTCGAACACGACTACTGCTGCGAACGTAGGAATCACCGTTGATTAACCGATCAGGATTAATCCCCCGAAGTGTAGTGCCGCAAAACCAATCAGAACGCAACCCAAATCTCGCGACATGTTATCATCGTTCTTCGAAAATCTAATCAGAGATACCTAAGCGCGAGGAAAGCGCGCGACGCCTACGCATTACATGGTACATGATCCAGAGATTAGGAGGCATTCACGAAGCGGGCAATTAGACTGGGTGCGACCAAGGAAGCTTCTAATCCCAATTGGCTGGTCATTGACGAAGGTTGCTATTGATATTGACTAGGAATCGCGTTACGCGCGCTGTATAAAGTATGCTTTTTGGGTTTAGGACAAGGAAGACCTTTACATACAGTAGATTTACCGTCTCTATGTAGCAACGAAATTGTGTTGCAGAGGCGAGAAACTTTACGTCACGAAGGACAAGAGAGCGAGAAATTCATACTGGAGAAGAATGGCCTGGGGACTGGCGCTGTTGGTCGTGGTGATTGCCGTGATTATCGCCATTTTAGCCGCAAGTAAGACGGCTCCCTGATTCACTTAACTCTATTTTATTTTTATAAAATATATACTTTCAATAATAATACAATATAAAAATATATAACGAATTAGACACTTTTTAAACGTAAAATAAAATTGCTAATTTTCCGAAATAAAAATTGTATATCTTTATTTCAGCCGGTGTATTCCCAACGCAAACTTCGGAACCCCTGGAGAATGTGGATGAAAGTAACACTCGTCAATTTAACGAAGTACACACGGCTGGAAGTCAAGAGTATGTGAAGGATCCGCCGTTAAGTCCGCCACCTTTAACCTCGACTTTCCCACCGTGGCCTACAACTGATGAAACGCTATTCGATATTGTACCGGACGCTCTGGACGGGACTTTGAGACTAGACGACTTTAATTGGAATGACGATTTCAGCGATATCAAATCGCGAGTATACAGACAAGTAAGCGCCGAGATAGAGGAGCATTTAGGGAATATTCTTCGACAGGCGGGCGACGCGTCTATAATCAAAGTATATGACATCAATAAGGAAGGCGAAATAAAGTTTAGGATAAGTCATCCACCTAGGAATGCTCCTAATGAAAATCAGGAATATATCGAAGATGTATTACGGAAAAATGGTAATATGATCGGACAGTATCATTTGAACAGACTTCACGTGGCAAAACTTATCGATCAATGTGAATACGGCGATCTCGGATGCACCGGAAACTGTACGTATGATTACCCCACTGGTACATTCACATGTACCTGCAATACAGGAGAAACGTTGCATCATAATGGCAAAACTTGCGTGGATGATGGCGATTTGAGTAACATCGAAATGGACGATGTAATACCGCAATCCAGCACGGAACCAATTAATGATTTTCAAGGTAGAAGTAGAGACCCAAGCGCGATAGTCTTCGAACCTATACATCCCAATACGTGGAAAAATACGGACTTCAAGGCAGGTTCAGCAGATACATCGACGTCGAAGCCTAAAGCAGAACACGTCAATCCTGAGCACGTATCAATAGACCACCAGTCCGAATCTACACCAATGACAAAACACGTTTTTGAAAACGATGATTCGCATTGGAATCATGAACATTCGCATCATTCAATGGAAACTACTACTGAAGCAGGACGTTCCATTGAACCATTATTTACTGTAGAACCAAGGGTACAATCATTTACTGATCCTATTATTGAACAAGAACATGTTGTTGAACCGGAGCCTTCTGTTGAACCTGCTGCTGAGCCAGAACCCAGTGCTGAACCAGAACCCAGTGCTGAGCCAGAACCCAGTGCTGAACCGGAGCCTTCTGCTGAACCGGAGCCTTCTGCCGAACCGGAGCCTTCTGCCGAACCGGAGCCTTCTGCTGAACCGGAGCCTTCTGCTGAACCAGAACCTAGTGCTGAACCAGAACCCAATGCTGAGCCAGAACCCGCCTCTGAACTAGAACCCATTCCACCAGAAATAACTACTCAACCAGAGTTCACTGTTAAACCGGAGCCTACTGCCGAACCAAATCCTGCTTCTGAACCAGAGCCTACTATAAAACCAGAAATTGAATCTACTACAAAATCAACGTCTGTCACGGAATCAGCAACTATTACCGACATAACAGACAGTGAGGTAAAGTCAAAAACAGAGTTGCACTCTTTCATGACAACAGAATCGTATTTGGAATCAAAAACTGAAATATCCAATTCTGAATTTAAACCAGTGTCTCATGACGATACGTTCGATGAATCACCTACACAGATATCACTTTTAGACGATGCTAGTACGACCAATATGCCTAAATCTTTTATCGATTTAACGGATGAAAGTAATAAAAATAATGAAACATTGACTACAATTGTGAAATCTAATGAAACTCTAACAGATGATAATTCATTCTTACAAGTAATACCTTTAACATCTAAAAATAAAGCTATGGATATCAATGATAATGTAAAAATGGAAACAACAACGATGCAATTTACCAACAAAGACGATGAAATTACTGAAAGTGCACTTATCGAGGATGAACTTATTACTTTAAATTATGAAGATTTAAAACAGAATGATAATGTAAAAGTTACGTCAGTCAAACCTGAGAATCACGAGGAATCAGTCACGGAACAATTTACACAAAATCCTGGTCTCCAGGAAACTAAGGAAAGTGATTTTACTACAGAAATGAATTTTGATGCAAATTTAAGTAATAGGCAAAATGAAAATTCTTCGCCCGGCGATTTAGTAACTAAACAAAAATCTGACACAAGTTCAAACATTTTTGAACAGTCTATTTCAACTACTGCAGCAACTACTTTACCGATATCGTTAGAAGAAAGAACAGAATGGACTACGAAATCCATGAATAACGACGGGCATTCAACGGCAGGACATATTCATTTCCATACAATAGAAATAAATAACGTGCGTAATAGGAATCCAGAAACATATACTACTAAAACGTTTGTACGCGAAACAACTATGATACCACAGACAATAGAAATAAACGGCGTAAATAGCCGGAACCCAGAGCCATATAATACTAAAACATTTATACACGAAACGGCTACGACACCAGAAACTATTTCAACTGACATGTTCACTCAGCCAATACCCGCGTACCGGCAAGAGCACGTACCCGAACCCGCGTTGCCGTCGAATACGCCAGATTCGAACGAGAAGAACGTCATCGAGCACATGCCGACAACGATCTTCCCTAAAGTGCCGAAAAATTTTGCCCACAACGTCGAGCCATTGCGGGAACCCATCGTGAAATCGGCGGACGACGAGCACATCATGCTGATACCGAAGTCCGAGGAGCCAGTAGAGATACACGCGATAATTCCGCAGCTCATTCCGGAACAGGCCACAAATAGAAGTCTGAAAGCAGAAAACTCGACGACGAAGGTGAAGAACGGGGTTGCAGTTAATGAAGATGTGAAAAAGTCTGCGGAGGATACAACTTCGATCAGGTCGCCTGCAATGCGTTCTGACGAGGATATCGCTCACGCGAGCAATAACAGACCCGCGGCACGCCCAGACGAAATTCAAGAACATTCGACGAGCCATCCCCTTCACCCGGCGATATTCCCAGAAAATTCGGTAGATCATTTCGCGGGAAAGACCGACGAGCGGCCGGTTGAGGATATGTCGCCATTCTTGCCGGACGTTCATAAAGAGAAGGAAAGCATGAAGAAAGCGCCGCGCTTAGACAAGGACGAGCGAGACGGTCCTAATCCTTTCGAAACGCACATCGACGATGTTATAACACATCGGCCGTTAATACGTAATAATGCAGACAAGGCGAACGAAACTGAAACCAAAGACTTACTGAATGACGTTCATTCAACAAGAAACGAAGGCAACACCGCTAATGTTGAAATTATCAATGATACAGAATCTAAAATTCTGCACGACTTGCATCCAAATAATTCTACGAAATCAGTTGGCAATGAGGAACCAGGAGACGTTACAGATCAGAAAAACAGCGGTTTCTCCGAAGATAAAGACGTAGAATTGAAAGTGATTCCATTAATGGTAAAAGATAAATCGGTAGATTCAATTTCTCAAACTATAATGCGGCCCGTAGATAAGGAATCGGAACCTGCCGAGATCGATGTAACTTCTGGCGGAAAGAAAGTGGAAAAAGAAGTTGGAGATATCACGATAGAAAGCGGCGTGACCAGCTCGGAGAAACCAGAAGAGAATGCTGTCGAAGATCACTACAACGACATTACGGACGAAACCTTGTCGAAAGAATATCGACATGACAATACCGGCATTCCTGTTAAAGTCATAGAGTCGTCCAAGAAAGCGGTTTTGAGGGACCACGTAAAAGTTCCTTACAACGACCCGTCGTTAACTACATTCGATGTCACAAAGAAAAGGAATGGGGCGAACGAGAAGATATCTTCTGACATTGTGGATCAGGAAGATGGTAAAATGACCACGCAAGAACCCGTATTGCCCATAGAAATCCAACAGGAAATATCCACGACGACAGCGACCGACAAGGTTGAAATCACTACCGTGATCGATGACGGCAAGCATGAGGAGAAGAATACGGAAGCGCCGAACGTTAGCCAGTTCGACGAGAAGGAAGCTGTCACGACAGCGCAGATTACAACAACTCAAGCCACGCTGGAGACTAAAACCACAGCTCAGATCCCGATCTTACCCGAGGAGCTGCAAACAACGGAAAGTGACATGTTAACAACAACGGAGTTGAGCGAAGAGATGTCGAGTGAAGACAAGAAAATGAAAGTTACCGACAAACCAGTTTCAACGGACGACATCAATGATGAGGTGAAAAAGGACGAAGCCGAGAAAGAGGATGCCGTCACCCCCAGTAATGTAATGGATACCAATAGCACGTCGGAAAGAAACACGGCAGCGACAACGATGTACGAGAGTAACGTGAGCTTGGGATCTGGCCGGAAAATAGAACACGATGAAAACGGACGGGCGATCGAGAGTGCGACGGAAAGCGCAAAGATTGAGACCACTCTCATGATGACGACAGAAAAAAATATCGCAAGCGCCGTAGAAGGAACGTCGCCTATGCCTAGCGACGCCATCACCACGGAAGACATTAGACCGGTCACGGAAGTGCTGGACGACACGCAACCCATACCCGTAAATTATAGAACGTGGTTCACCACGATTCCACCGAGACCATTACTGCTCGACTCGGACCTATCTGAAGAGGAGCTCAGAGTGATACCGCTGGAGAAGAGTCCGGAAAGCAAGAAGAAGCCAATTGACAAAAAAGGATTCGACAAGTACAAGTACAAAAAAGAGAAGGATCTGAGCCTAGAGGATCAGGATGAAGATAGTGTTTTTACGGAAAGACCCAATCCGACCATTCTTTCCCAAACGGAGCGGTCGATGGTCACCTCTGGAGACCGCGAAGAACTGAGCGATAGCGTGGTGAGTTCGGACATAGACCCGAATATACCCAGGTTCACCGTGGCCGACAAGGAAGGCAACATCCTGCCTATATCGAAATTGAAAAACCCGGAGAGCGTGGACAAAGGCGAAAATAAGGACGCGGAGACAAAGTCCAAGAATTATGCCAGCTTCATACCTGTATCCGAAGAGATAATAGAATCGGTGCCGGTCACGGAGCCCTACATGATCATGCGAAATACTCGTCCCATGATGCCGAGCAATGCGGAAAGCGCAGCTGCGAACGAGACGACGGAAGCAAGTGTCAAGGCAAGAGTGAACGAAACGGCCGGGCAAGACGCCTTTTTCTCGGATCAATTGTTCAGCGACACCGAGGAGGACACGGAGAGAGATCGCGTTACCGAACAACCGATCGTGACCGCGCAAACATCATCGTTGGACGTAAAGGTCGAGAGTACCACTATCGCTAGCACTCCCTCGGGAGTTCCGTCTCCTGGAATCCTCTCGAAATGCACCGCAGGCCAATTTCAATGCGTCAATGGAACGTCCAGGAACGGTGCGTATTGCGTGCCGCAATCCGCCAAATGCGACTCCGAGACTGACTGTTCCGACGGTTCGGATGAGTTGAACTGCGAGGCGGAAGGTTGTCCGGGTAACTTCCGCTGCGCCAACGGACAGTGCCTCAAGAGGCAACTGGTCTGCAACAAGATCGTGGATTGCGACGATGGCAGTGATGAGCACGACTGCGAGAACTGGCAGTGTCAATCTGACGAGTTCAGATGCCCAAGTGGTAAGTATCGAATATAATTAATATGCGAAACAATTTGCGAGAATAATGAAGTACCTACACTGAAAAAAAAATTCTGTTTGAAAACGGAATCAGAAAATCTTGTAGAATTAATTAAATATTCTGGTTATAATAGAAATTCTGATTATTATAATAGAACTCAATACTTCATAACTTATAATAATTAGAATATTTTATTAATCATACAAGATTTTTCTGATTCATCCGTTTTTAACCAAAATTTTTTTCAATATAATAATGGCAAGTAATAAAGTTCGAATTCTTGACTCTGTCAAGACTTTTAAAATTTTTGAGAGTTTATTATTTTCGAATAATATCTAAAACATCTCCAAATTTTTATCATGTATATAAAATAATTTAATGAATCTTAAACACCAATCGCTAATGAACTCTTATCAAAATCTAGATGGAATTATATAAATTCTTGATTGCAGGAAGATGCATTCCGAAACTATGGCAATGCAATGGACGGCCCGACTGCGAGGGACACCAGGACGAATACAATTGCGCAGAAAACTGCGGGAACAACGAATACCTATGCCCGACGGAGAAGAGATGCATCCCGCAAGCATGGCACTGCAATGGAATTGCCGATTGCGTTAACGGGGAAGACGAGAAGCTATGTGACTGTGCCGTAGATCAATTTAAGTGTCAAACCGGTGGATGCATCCCTCAGGTCCAAATCTGCGACGGCATCGAAAATTGCCCGGATTATTCGGATGAATGGAATTGTCTGATCGCCAATACTACTGCAGACAGAAATCTCACTAATGCGGAAACGGATGGCAACACGGCGAGCGAATTGACTAATCGCGTGCCATTTTTGAAGATAAGGTATTTAGATACATATCGAATAAATATAATACCAGCTGTTTGTCTTCCTGATTTCACTATTATTACGTGAGCTCGAAATCTCAAATCAATGTATAGAAAGTAGCTATAAATACTATGAATAATTATAATTTTTTTTTAATAAATTGAAATTAATTAATAAACATTTATAATATAATCTTTGAAAAAATCAAATATGTAAATAGAAAAGAAAATCCTTAAAAACATGAAAAACCAATAAAAATAAATTGACAACAAATATTTTAGATTATATTGCATTAATTAATTAGTAATATTAATGCTACATAAAAGAGATTTAAATTTTGTTTATGTGCAGACGATACGACGGCGACTATCGACTAGTCTGCTCGGACGGGTGGAGCGAAGAATTCAGCGATTCCTATTGTCAGGCTTTGGGATTCGCTGGATCCGACGAGACAATCGAATCGTTCGCGTGGAACAGAAGCCAGAAAATCCTAAGACTGAAGACGAACCCTAATTATCGCCAGCCGCTAGTCATGAATTTAGAGGACATGGAATTCTGCGTGTCGGACAAGGTCTTGCAAGTGTCGTGCCGGGAGTTCACTTGCGGTCTGCATCATGCAGAGGAACCAACCGCGACACTGACAGGTGAAACTCCAGCCAACCGTGAGGAATGGTCCAGCGTAGCTTTGTTGAAGGAATCGGGAGAAGGGACCGCTTGTACAGCCAGTATACTCGGCCCTATGCACGCGCTAGCCAGTTATTCTTGTATCTACAGGTAATTTGATATAAAAATAAATATGCATATTCATTTACAAAGGAATTTTATTCCTTTGTAATCCTTTCTTTTGTAGTTATGGTTTACCATCTTCAAAACTAAAATTCGGTTAAAAGTGCTTAACTCTCACATTTCTTAATTTTATTTTGCTCCGATTTATAAAAAGAAATATTTCATATTTAACACAATATAATGTTATATGTATATTATGTTAAATATGAAATATTTCTTTTTATAAATCTTTATTTCTTTTTATAAAATACAGCAATGACTAATATTAATATTATAATACGGTTTTCTATTTTTTGATTTTATAGACACAAGGCGAAGAGTGAATGGCAACTTTTTACCGGTGGGAATATGCTGAAAGGGCACACCGTTAAAAATATCATGCCCTATCCTCAAGTGAAGTATAATCAGTTCCTGTACAATAATGACATCGCTCTGATCGAATTAGGAGAGCCATTAGTATTTTCCCGAAACGTTAGTGCCGTATGTCTTCCCAAACAGCCTATCCAGGTATACTTTCGATTAAATATTTTAATAATGCTGCGCATAGCTATATATCGCTTAATTAATATGCATTTCTGATTTTTAATGCGATTTTCAGCCGAAGCAGATTTGCGTAACGGCAGGATGGGGATTCCTTACGAACGGGGAAATGAATTTGCAACAATATTTCAAATTCCTGCCTGATCCGGCGAATGATTCCGATAAATGTAACGCTACAAGTCATTATGCAGGATTCATCATGAAACACGATATATGCGCGGATAAAGGCCCTTGTTACGTAAGTTTGACGCTAAAAAGTGCAATGCTCATTTCTATAATTATTATTTAAAGAAGTAATAAAGCTTAATAAGAAGTTTCTGCGAATCGCGAATATATTCATCTTTTTAAATGATCATATTCAATTAATTAATTCTATAATACTTATAAAATAGATACATGATATTACATAAATCATAAATATATCAATTTTTATGATGCGCTTGAAACTAAAAGTTAATAAAAAATCATGGTATTAATAATAATATGTATAATTATATATTAATGATAATAAATCAATTTGTGTTTTCAGAATGACGAAGGAGCGCCACTGATGTGTGCCAGTGAATCACAGGGTATTTCGGAAAGATGGGAAATCCAAGGTTTACTAAGTCATCATAGCAGGTGTTCGAGGGGTCATCCAGCAATTTACTCGAGCTTGGAACCAGCGCTCTCGTGGTTGCGCGAAACAGTGCCAGCTTTGCGAACACAAAGCTAAATCATTATTGTATCAATTTTTTCGAAGCATATAAGAATGATACTTCATGTTAGACAAGAGAATCGCAGTTCTAATAAGTTAGAAAAAAAAAAGATCGCGATTCTACATATAAAAAGACGACGGAAGAAAAAAATTTGAGATACTCATTGAATTTGCTTTGTTCTTAAAAGTTTTACATTTACTTTCATATCTTTCTTCTTTTTCTAATTTTAATGTTCCTATTGATAGCACGAATGATATTATTTTAATAATTCTCGAAAGTCGCGCTAGCAATGAATTGTCATGAGAAAAGTTTAAGTGCCGTTAAATAGATCAAA
Organism: Tetramorium simillimum; assembly: GCA_011636635.1. Taxonomy (NCBI): domain Eukaryota; kingdom Metazoa; phylum Arthropoda; class Insecta; order Hymenoptera; family Formicidae; genus Tetramorium; species Tetramorium simillimum. The sequence goes on along the minus strand of VBVQ01003503.1, from coordinate 3,090 downwards.
GGGAAAGCGCTTAAATTCCATACGAGAATTTGTAATAAGAATCAAAGATGACAAAATTTTACCGACTTACAATTAAGGCAACAATATGTAAATACTGTATAAAGTAATTGTTTATTATGATATAATGTGGTATAAGAATTTAATAGTGTAACGGGTCTCTAAGAATGAAATTTTCTACATTTCTACATTTAAAATTCTTACTTATTACTATATTTACACGAAATTTATTCTCATCGCAATCGGATTAAAAACATTTTTGTGATATTTTACATATTTCTAATACGCTTTATGTACACCAGTTACAAGATAATTATTTAATATACGAGAGACCGATACATATGCATGTCCCATTATATATGAATCAACAGTTTGTCTCAGAGATCCTAATAAGGATTCCTGAAATGAACCATGGATAGACCTAGGCAATAGATAGGATAAATGTATATAATATATGACTATTTTTTAATAAAATGCATTGTTATAGATATTAAACAATAAAATATGTTCACATATATACGTAGTCATTGATGAATGCGTATTTTTATATTTCAAGTAAAAGTGGTAAATAAATGTATTTTACACAGGCCTGATATTTTCTTTCCCCATTACTGGCCAATTCACTCCTAAAATTCTTTCTTAATAAATAAGTTAAAAGTGATAAAAATGAATTTGCACTTAAAGAGATTGCAGCAGAAAATTGTAATATTAACTTGCATTAAAACGCGATATAAATTAACAATAAACGGACCGAACACAATTATCTCGTTAATCATCTGCTTGTTTCTTCGGCTTGGCTGCTATTTCTACAGCTGTAACCGCATTATCTAAAATAATTAATGATTCCGATATACTATTTATAACTGCGTTATATTTAGATAGCAGATCGTGCACATGAGCGCTCAGCTCTTTGGAATCCTCGTAAGCCGCGAGATAGGACAGCGATATCTTGTTGAATGTATTGTTCAATTCGGGCGCGTCCCTGATACGTTCCGAGTCCAACACAGACGCGAGTTCCTGGACCTTTGTTAACAGCTTGTAAGTCTCCACAATCTCCGGCTCCATTGTCAACAACAGCTGCGCCTTGGCGCTCGCCGGCATATCGACGTCTTCGGAAGTCGGCTCCAAGTAGCCGTTCAACTCCGGCAGACGCTTGATAAGCGTGTTCGGTTTTTCTCTGCCTGACAGTGCCGAGGTGATTAACGAATTGGCCTCCGTGAGCCGGTCGACGATAGCGTTCGACGGCGCCGGGTCGTCGATGTTCATCGTCTTGCCAAGCCCATAGATTTGCTTCTCCAAATTGGCAATTCTGTCCTCCAGCAATTTGACGGACGACATTTCACGAGAGCTAAAATACGAAAACATGGATCTCTGCACGGACTTTGTCATTGAAATGTGAACTGTCGACAGCAAGCAGGTGAGTCAAGGGAGCGATTCAATTATTCTTGTCTTCACCAGCCTTAAAATTTACCTCTGCCGGATGGAAGTTAAATTTTTTTATAATCGATTAAATTTGTTTGAAAGAATAAATCGCGTTAATTAGACTGTTTTGCTTGACTTGTTTACATATGTTTTGTGTATGTTTTCTGTATATAGCTATTTTCAGTAAAGGTTTAAATGGCAGGGGATACTTTAATTTGCGGAAAATTCTTATTTTACGGTAATGTCAGTAGTTGAAATTCACAGGCTACCTACTTGTCTCGAGAAATCCACGTAAAAAATAGTTCTCTCGATCAGAACGGTGAATTTGACAGAAGTTGGAGGTTACCTCTCACACGTCAAAATTATTATAACTACTATGCGCGAAGGAACGAAACTACCAACGACTGTTGCTTTGACAGAAAGTCTGTTCCTTTTAGCTGGACTCCACGTGGAAAAAAAAAGAAGAAAGATGCATGGTGCAAAACGTTCAGTTAAAAAGAACAGACCTTACAAGATTTTCTGATTTATGATCCAGGAGAAAACTGTAGGAATCAATCGCTGTGAAAGGCTGTGCGCAATTGGGATATTTTAAAAATTCTAATAAATATTTTTTTAAATTACTGAATTTTTGTGCATGATAAAACTCTTAAATTGTTTTATCATGTAAAAGTTAAAATACAATGTTATTTACCGTATTTAAAATATTCAAAAGTTCATTTTATTAAAATTTTATGAAGATAAAATGAAGCACATTTTAAATATGATACATTTTTAAATTGCCATATTTGTGATAAAATAAAAAAAAGTAAAATGTTTTAATTTATATAAGGTTTTTAAAATTTATATAAAATTTATATAACGTACAATTAAATGGAAAAAAGGAAATTATCACAATAAAACTCTATGACTATGCATTTATTAAATAATTTAATAAATAAATTTAAGTAAAAAATAATTCATATTTATTAAATATGAATAGTTAAATAATTATTACGTATATATATTGTAATGTAAATCTTTTTTCAACTTTTAATAAAAAATATTTTGATATCAAAGTAACTTTTTATCAATTTTTTATTTTCAATTCTACCATTCGCTATAGTAATAGAATTGGAGTAGAATTGGAGTAAGATGTAAAGTAGAATACTTGTTACAATAACGATCAATTCCGAAATGACATTTCACGTCCAATGACGCCGACGAGACACTACTCATCTTCACCAATCAGAAACAGAAACAATCTATCTAGCTTCCCACTTCAAGGGACTCCGCCCGAAGAGTTCGGGCCGTTTACCCTCTACCTTCCCGCACGACCCGTGCCGCCACGCCGGCCAATCGCGCTCGGAGGAACCGTTAACGAGTTTCCGTTGTATGCGTGTTTAAACGATCTAGTGCACATTTGTCATCTGCGTGTGCCGTGAACCACTCCCGCGGCGGTGTTACCCGTGTATTCACGTTCCTCGGTAAGTCGCACGCGCGCGTGGAATTCGCGGGCCGGGGCCCGCGAAACGGCCGCCGCGGCGCGGCGCGCCGTCCGGGTCCCGGGGCGGAACGACGGGGCGGCGGCGGTGCGGCGGGTGGCGGCGCCGGAGGTCACCCGGGAGCGGCGGGGTCGCCCCGTGCACCGAAATCGGCGGAGAACGGGGAATAAAGAATGCCGAATATGTCGAC
>VBVQ01003502.1:0-11761 GCA_011636635.1 Tetramorium simillimum | reverse complement strand
CACTTCGGAGCTGTCAAATTCGCGGCGCGGCCGGAAGCCGGGCGGCGGGCCGCGCCGGCCGGAGCCGCGCCGCGAATTTGACAGCTCCGAAGTGAGCGGCGAGCGAGCGAGCGGAGCCGCGCGCGCGGCGTTCGCTCGCTCCGCGGAGGACCGAGATAAAACACGCGCGCCTCGCGGTGCGAGATAAAGTTGCGGACTTACCGACGCCGTACTTGGTCGTTTTCGTCGTCGTCCACATCTCGAGGGCCGGACAGCGGCAGCGCGACGCCGACGACGTGGACCGTCCGTCGTTACGGGCGACAGCTCACATACCAAGGGCGGCGCGCGTCCGTTGCCGCGCGCGCGTCAAGCGAGAGCAAACCTCCGCGCGACAACGACCGGCGAACGATTTTTATTATCACGAGGCGCACGAAAACACAAACATTGGGTGTGTTTGTCCGCACGAATGTCGCACACTGCGCCGCGGCCGCCGACGACGACGAGTGGCCGTAAGAGGCGGCGTTGCCGGGTACGGGCCGCGGGCTCGCGGCTGACTGACGGCAACGCCGCCGCCCTCCCCCGCGCGCGCTCCACGCCGCGCCGGCCGTGACAACGAGTCACGTGGTACGCGCGTCCGAGTGTGTGCACGGAGTAAGAAAATAACTAGAGGCACCGGCGAGGTTGTTATTAAAAGGCCGACGGTTCCGCGGAAGTGCGTGACTGCCACGACTTTGAACGGTCAGCTTGCAACCGTTAATTTTATATTTACGATTTATTACTATCGGGATTTGTTGCGGATCAAATTGTGTACACGTGGCAAATGTAAAATAATGCTTTGCTCCATTGCGAGCGAAGCCTTATTTTGAAGTTAACCTATATGATGTGCGCCTAAAAGATATCTTAAAGAATTTTTACGAGAGCTTCAAGATTTTAACAAAAGACATTTTAAAGATTTTTAAAAATAGTTTAAAGATCTTACCAAAAAAACGTCTTGAAGACATTTTGAAGACTATTCTAAAAGATATCTTTAAACAATGCAACTTCTTTGTCGATTATATCCTCGTGATACTTCGTTGATTACACACTCTCGCGATTTGAAATCCTAAATTCTCGGAATCGCACAATTCTTCGAAATACGGAAAATTCTTTAACCATCCAGTCGTCGCGTGGGGTATTTACAAGTTAGTAAACCGCATTTTTTCGTAATAAAAACTTTGCCGTGTAAATTTTGAAAGCCTGAATAATTATTATTTCCAAAAAATATAAATTGATTTTTCATATCTGAAGATTTCACGCGTCGACTGATATTACAAAAAATAGTGACGACTGAAGGATTAAAATATAAAAAATATTTCCGACATTGTACCACCTAACTAATTGTACTTTTCCATAATAAAAAAATATACAACCAATAACAAAGTATCATAAACAATCGCGCACACATTAACTAAATTTCAAAAAATTTCAGAAACTTTTCCCAGTCGAGTGCCGAGTCCACCAATCAGATCGCTCCTCACGTTGCGGGACCCCATAAAAATGTTATGGGAGTTTCCCTTCTAGCTGTTACCAAAGGGATATCAGGTGGTTAAAAAAAAATCATTCGGAAACGGTTACCAACGGTCGTGATTGCGTCTCGTCATTCGATCCGTCGGTTTCAAGGACTGCCTCGCACGGGGATTCAGGATCACGACGGTAGGATTGGGATGACACGATCCACAATGCTACCGGACTCACGCAGCGTCTCGTTCACGTTTCACCGGGAGGTGTTGAACGTCCGAAATTCGCCGGAGATGGTGCGGAGCTCGCGGAACCTGCGTCAGCGCCTGCAGGATCGATTCGAGAAGGACCGAGGCTCGGCCAGCAACGGCGCGAAGGAGAAAGCACCGAAGGCGAAGGAGTCAGCCGATCGGACCTGGAACAATATCAGCCTCGGCAACGTATCCGCGGATTCGAGACGAGCGCTAAGGAACGGTGCCGAGAAGCTGTCCAGGACGATATCCTCGGTTCGCACCACTTTCGGCACGATATCCCAGGTAAGCTGAACAAACATTTATAAACAAATTGACAAGAAGTGGATTTTCTTGTTTTACTTGAACTTCCCTTGCAGACTTTAATATATTCAAATTAACAGTTTTCATCCCTTATTTAATAATAGTTTTGATTGTCTGGTTTAATCAGAATCTTAATTAAATTACAAACCAATTATTTTCATTTTAATTTGCATAAAATGCTTTAGTGGAAATTAGCAGAGAGAAGAGTTTTAATTGTCTATTAAAAATTCTACTTACTTTTACTGCAAATGCCTGAATAGTATAAGTATTTAATAACTACGATAACGTGACAATTATACAAATATATCTAAACCAAGCAAACAACACTTGATGAAAGAAAATTCCTTTTCTATGTACAGAAATTCAAGAGTTCCACGCGTAGACGTCAGCGACTGGAGGAGCAGCAATCACCGTCCAACATGCAGACCCCTCAGACTCGCTCCCGCCAGCTTTTAGGTCGCACGCCAACTAAGCTCTACAGTCCCTTCGGGATCGAATCGCCGAGACATGCCTGGAACAAGGAGAACGAGGTTAGCACGCCAGTGCGTGCCTCGTCGCCAGAGTGCAGCATGCGTTATATACACTGCAGACCGTTTCGCTTCACAAAAGTGAAAGGGTTCTCCATGTTGAGATAAAGGGAAGAGCACAGGGAGCCTTCTCGAAGTTACTGCATGTCGATCTCTCTTTCTTCCTAGCGAACGCAGTTCAGGTTTGCGTGCCTTGTGTGCAACATTTATATCAAATATAATTTATTTACGTTGGATCTCCGAACGGAGCCGTCGCGAGCGACGCGAATCCGTCGTCGAGCCAGCAATGATACAACGATTCTCTCTTTTTTTTTTATACACAAGTAGCATTTATAGGTATGCCAGCGTACCTTCTACGATATTTATATCATTCCATTCGCTTCCTTCGCGTGCGTATATCACAGACTCTCTTTCTATACTTTTTTATTATTATACACGTATTTATATAAACGTATACATTCATGCAATAACATACGCAATATATGGCAGGGCGAATGCTTTGTACTCGACCGCATGTCGAAACGCTGGTAGTAGCAACTAAAAATCTACAATTTGTTCGTGCAAAGTATCAAAAATATGTATCGAATTATTATTTTTTTTTTGTATGAGCAACGCGCCAAGAATTTCTTTGGCAAGTTTTTACAATACTCGAAAATGTATTTTAAGTTCGTTATAAATTAAGGATTTTTTTATAATCATGAATTGCGACAATCATTCGTTTGGAAAGGGATAGAAATAGTCTTATCTTGATATAGTCATCGAAAGGATATAAGCGTATGATTTTTTTTATCAACGTTAGATTTCAACTGTTAGTAGTTGTAAAATTAGTAGTGTAAGATGAACGAGTAGACTTATATTTCAGTCAATAATGTCACCTAGATATAAAGATCTTTTGTGGCTCCCGCTAAAAATTGTATATGGGGTGGGGGCTGGAATTTGAATTCGGGACCGTTACATTACTAATTCTAATAACACGCTTCATCCCTTTTTAGCATTTATATTTCGTTGATTTATTTCTATCCTCTTTCCAGCGAGATTGTCGTAAAATATCTTTGGTTGCATTTTATTTGATATATGTATTTAAATTGTATATATATATTTCAACACAGCGGTCCTCAAACATCGTTGCTCCGGTGATAAAGATAAGGCAGCTCCAATGTACGGCCTCGATGTAGCCCTGCTCTCAAGCTACCACATATCTATACCCTAATTTATATTTATTGGCGCAATAATAACGATTTTTATGGAGAAGACGTTGTACCTCCGTCGAATTAATCCGGGACGACCGGGACCCTCTCCCGTTACGTTCTTGAATTGTCCTAACCTTCGCGACATCATGGCGTCCGATTGCAGTGCGTAATCTGCAGCGCGGACAAACGGTGTTGCTCGTCGCGACTTGCCGGATTATCGCGCGCACGTCTGTGAGTCTCGCCTACGCGCGAATCACGAAGGGACGCGGAAGTGCGCGTTTTCCGTCGCGAGCTGGAAACCGATTCGTTCTACGCTCCCTCGCCGGCGAGCGTTTCGCGGACGCGAGAGATAACCTAATTGTTCGTAATCGATCCGCTGCAACTTCACGTCTCTCAGCGGTGTCCCTCTTTCAACAGCGCGGTCGCCGTAATTGGATGTTTCGACGCTCGTGAATCGTAATCTCGGCGAATTTTCAGCCGAACTTTCTTCCTGCGTCGGCTCCCGTTCAGCCGTTGCAGTACATCGCGCGACGATCGCGGTTCGCGATCGGGTTGGTGAACGCCGCGCGCTCGCTCGCACACGTTGATTCGCGTCCGGGTGCGCCGCCGTGTGCCTCGTCCGCGTGTGTGTGTGGGTGTGCACCGTGTGTGTGCGCGGCAGCGCGCATCGTGTGTGCGTATCCCGGAGCCGTGGAATGCGCCGCAGTGGCGGTCGAGAGGCGACGTCGTGAAAACCGGCCGGCGGATCGTTCTCGCGCTGCGGCGAGTGCAAGTGCAAGTCGATACTATGCGCCACGACGGATCGCGGCACCCAAGTGCGCCCGGAATTGGCGCGCGGAGCAGCACGTGAAGTCGGCGAGGGCGGTAAGTCAAGACCGCGGCGCGGAATACTCCGCTCTGTTGCAGCGATATGAAGCGCAACGTTCGGAACGGTTTACGTTGCGCGGGACTCTCGGCTGGAATGTCGTGTGTTCACTTGAGCGACAATGATACCATTCACGTAATCTGTGCTAATAACGGTTGATGTATCGAGAGCATTCCTGCAAATATCCTTCGCGATATCCTTCGAGCGGGAGACGGTTTCTCAGAATCTACATGTGCCGTTAAGGTCCGTTCACACCGCGCTCCGGTCTATCAGCGTGACGTCGGGCGAAATTGGGTCGCGGGGACCGCGGCCGATATTTTAGCGAGGCTTCCGCGGCTCCGAGAGTGAATCTTCGTTGATCGAGATGAGCGCCGGCGGACGCGATCGCGCTTGTCGCTCGTGAAAGAAAATTGTGTAACTCGATTTTACGCGAAGCGAAAAATCACCTATTGGAAATTTTTCATTCGACGTGGAGCAGTCGCTAATTATCGACGAGCGCATCGTTGACGTAATCGCGCGCGAGGCGCCTTTCGCCTTTCCGCGGTGCGATTTTCTCGGCGAGGCGGGATCGATTCGCGATCGTTGCAGAAGATTTACATGTCTATTTTTAAGTCGCATTACATAAATCGCAACGCCGCCGTCGAACGTGAGGTTTTACGCGCGAACGATCGCGACGCGCCAACGTCGCACTCTGCGTGGAAAATCTCCGTCTCGCGTTTTGGACGCGTTTTTTCTCCAGACCCGCCTGTTTACGTCGGTACATATTCACGTTCGGCGATTTCGCCGACGTTCCGCAATCCTGGAGTTTTGTTTATCTCGCGCGAGCGATGATCGTGGTTACCGGGGAAATTCGCGGACCGCCGCGCCTGATAGGCCGAATCGAGTGTGGAATCCAATCGAAGACCAATTCGGCAACCTGAACATTCCAGCGAGATTCTTGCAATATAACTAGAATGTTACAATATTGGCTGTTTTCCAGCTAGGAAAACGTTGCGTTCCATTGTTTAAGGTTCTTGTTGGAATGATTAGAACTTATTGTTAGTTTGATCTGCTGATATCCATTTTTACCAATTTAGATTAACTTCTAATCAGTTTAATTTACTTTTTATCTTTTTCTAATTCTTGGAACTAGAAAGAGATAAAAAGTAAGTTAAATCGAGATAAAAGTTAATCTAAATTGGTAGAAATGGATATAAGTACATTAGTATAATAAGTGTTGTTACATATCTTTATTTTTTAATTTACATTATTTTATGTTAAACATATGCGAAAGAAGAGCTCTTACCACATGTGAAACACAAAATTTCTCAAAAAATTGGTAACACTCGTATATTTACATGCTCGTGCGTAGTCTTTTAGTGTCGCGCAGTGTAATAATTGGAGCACTTTATGTTGGACACATTGTTGCACTGTTATCTGTGTACATACCTCGTTGGAAAACAGCTATTGTCTTGGAAAGGAATGAAAATATCAGAAAATGTCAGAAATTAATTTTTTTGTGAAAAAAGACAAGTGACTATAATATTAGCTGTTTTCCAGCTAGGAAACGTTACACTGTGTTCGTACATACCATGCTGCATACAATGGTAAAGATTGAAAGTACCAGAGAAAATTATTTTATGGAAAATATTAATTATTATAGTATTGATACAAGTGCCGAACGACAAGAGAACTCTAATTTCGCTTCTATTACTGAAAAATTTTGTTTTCGGCACTCCTCCTCTTTGCCACAATCGATCCAATTTCCATTCCGCGGTCGGTTTCGCGGACGAGACGATGCCGGTCGCTCGTGGCAACCGGCGAACGCGCCGCTACGACGTGACTCTCGCGCTCGTCATTTGCATTTTTCCGATCACGCGGTATCTCTCACGCTGGTCTACCTCTACCGTCGTCGTCGTCCGTCGCGAGCCGTCTCGCCGTACATACACAGTTGCCGTCGGATGAGGGCGAGCGCGCAGGGAAGACGTCCTCGATCGGATCTCTTCCGCGAAGGTAATTCGATATTAGGCAAAAAATATAATCGCGACGCCGGACCCACGTCCGAACGCGTGAAATCACGCACGCTCGTGCGCCGTGCGCATCCGTGTTTGGACTCGTACGTCCGTGACTCGCGCGGAGCTCTGCGTCCGACGGTTCGGCGTCTGTGAACACCCGGTACGACACAGAGTATTGTAGTAAAGTTGCAGCAATATTGGTGCAACAGTCCAGTTATATTGCAGGAATCCCGCTGGAATTCTGGGTTGGCTGGGAACGAACGCGAGGTGCAAATATCATGTTAAATTAATTAACGAAGGCGCGATCGAAGGTCGTTTCTTCACGTGAATAAGAATTTCCTGAGAATTCTTTTGTACATGTGTATACTAGGGGTCGTCGACCGCCGGCCCATTGGCCGAATCCGGCCCCCGTGAAGTTTTATCCCTGCTGGTCGAGAATTTCGGCGTTAGGTAAACATATAAAAATAACATATTTTAAATGAAAAATAAATGTTTGAAAATCATAGAAATAAAATATATTTATTTAAAAATTTACTTTATATTATAAATTTTTTATTTTACAAAATATAAAAATCGCAGCGATAAATTGTAGAACCAAAAGCGCAAAAATGTATGTATATATAATATATAGATATATAGGGTGGACCGAAAGTCACTATTTATTAAACGGTGAAATAATATTTATTATAACTGCTTTTGAGTTCTCAATCTTGTTGGTTTTGGAGTATAGACTATCTTTAGTCAATCTTATCTTATCTTTGACCCAAAAGAAAAATTCCATAGGTGTGAAGTCTGATGATTTAGGTGACTCTATTGCCCCTTCCTTTGAAATGGGTAGTGACTTTCGGCCCACCCTGTATACATATATGCTGCATCGGAATTTTCTAATCTATAAAAGAATTTTAAAACAAATATTTTTTTTATGATTTTCAATTTTTATTTATTTTTATTGTTTTTATATGATTTTCAAAAATGACATTCACGGTCATTACAATAGTTGTAATGTGACTCTCTTGACAAAAAACATTGAGCTTCTCTAACATTTCTATACGTGTGCCGTGCGTACAACGATCGGAGCCGGTCGTTAAAAACGCGAGCGTGTAAAACGACCTTGCGGCCTGAAACAAAATACGTGAGCCGGACGTGAAACGACTGTCGCGTACGCGAGACGGCGGTGCGGCTCCTCCGTCCTGCGCTGATCCCTTGGTGACAAGGAGAGAACCGTGGCATTCCTCGCGTCTTCTTCGTCGCCGAGAGCTCGCCGGACGACGTCGCAGCGGGCGAACCTGCAATGTTCGCCGTCCCGTCCTGGGAAGCCGCTTTGAGGTACAATTTTCGGCGCTCTTTTTCCGGTAGCGGGGAAGGTTCGACGACCTCGGACCTTTTCGCGACGTTTAGCATTTTGGAGGTTTAACGGCTTCAGGTTTGATTAATATCTAAATGAGGAGACGAGATGAAATTAGAGCGAATTACATCAAAATTGCAGATCTAACGCGAACGGTCGGAAAAGTTAGTCGCGAAATTCTCGGAACGGGGTTATTCTCTCGCAAAGGTAATTAACGAGCCGCAGTTTAACCCGAGAGCCTTTCCGGAAAGGCGCTCGATATCTATTTCCGTCCCCGCGTAATTAATAATTAAAGGCCCGAGTTCGTCGACACCACGCGAAAATTGTCGCGCGAAGGATCGACCGGCGTCGGATAGCAATTTCACGCATCCCGCGGGCGCGAAGTAACTTATTTCTGCGACAGCCGTGTCTATATCTCTCAACGGAGCGACGAAGAATACTCCGAGTATTCTTGGCGCGGATTTGCCGAGCCGCCCCGCGCCGAGGGAGCGGTCACGTGCCGCGGCGATTAGCGTTTTATCGCGATCTACGTCGACTCGCGATATCGACGTGCCTCCCGTGTTTCACGACCTTTAATATGTCGGCGCCTCGTAGCGCGCCTGGCCGATCGATCTTCGCCCGAGAACTTGCACGGACACGTGCGATATATAGTATCTTATTGTTAGCGAAAAGCGTTGCAGTGTCGCGTGTCTCGCGACTCTCTCCCCCTCTTTCCCCCTTCTTTTCTCACTGCAAAAAAAGGTTGATTATGATTGGTTATAACAATCCAGTCGTGATATGTTACCAAGAACCTTGGTGAAATAGTTTCAACTAAACATATAGGTCATTATGACAAACAATGTTATAAAAATGAGATGGTCATAATTATTATCAAACAATTTGTTATTATTATTATTATATTTGGTAATAATATATTAAATATTTCAAAAATTACATTATTAAATGCATCTTATAAGTTTACCTAGAATTATTTTCTTCAGTGCTTAAAAGAAATATATATTTTTTTAAGAACCATAATTACATTATAATCTAATGATTACAATCTCTCATCACAATGGCATTTGACGACATTTATGTTAATTTATGCAAAGTCGTGGAGTTAAAAGGCTCATTGGGTACCTCCCTATATGCGCCACGTTAATTGTTGGTCGAGTAGATCTTAGGAGAAAAAAACTGGGCCTATATTTCTGCCGGGCTTGGTTGCGGTGTTGCGAATGCAACGCGTTCGTTCCAGGAGCGACGTAAACGCTTTTAAAGGCCGACCCGATTTCGCGAGATTATCCGGGACATGGCAATAAATTGGCAGACGATTCGAGAATCGGGGGAAACGCGCCAGGGCTCACAACGTCCGATTGTATTTCATCATTGAGATGCATTGCGGAGTGCGTTTCGCCGCGATGTACGACCCTCTGAGAAAAATCTTTTTTTTTTCTTCTTTTTTTGAATGAAATTGAGCGAGTCGCTGAAACATTTACGGTGTCGGTTAGCTGAGAAAAGAGTTGCAGGTAAATTGTATATCTCGCACAGATTTAATGTGTGCAGAAACCAGCAGAGAATAATTCAGAAACTGAAAAATAGCATTATCGAGCCGACGGATAAAGCACGAGATGGATTGTCGTTAAAGTTCGAGAAGCCCGAAGTTGTAATCAATATTTCTTACGCAATCTAAACGAATGTTCGCACTCTTCCCGACGTTTTCAATCCATTTTCGCTTATCGCGGCGCGAGCATCCATTTGTCGAGCGTCATTAAAAATTAAAGCGAGGAGAAAACGGGAGAGGATCTCGCTCGGTCTCAAGATCGCGCAAACACCGAGAGATTTTCAAACACCCACGCTGCTTTATACTCCAAAAATGCTGTACGTGAAATATTGGGTTATACCATAAATAATGCGGCATGAAAGGGGGAAGCTTGATTTATATTTTATTCAAAACCGAAAAGATTTTTATCGTCGGGAAATCGACAGTTTAAAACAGGAAGAGGCCTATATTTCTCGGATTATAAATAATAATGGAAATATCTTGGATTGAAATTTGAATGCCACATTTTTTTCAAAACCTGTGAAATGCCGCATTACTTATGGGATGATCCATAAATAATGCGGTGTAAAAAGGGACTTGATTTTTTAGTTAAAAACCGAAGATTTTTATCGAGAGATTGAAAGTTTAAGATTAAAATGGAAAAAATTGTAAATAATAGAAAATATATTTTGGATTGAAATTAGAATGCTAATTTTTTTTCTTCAAAAATATCTCTGAAATGCCGTACATTACTTATGAAATGACCCATAAATAATGTGATGAAAAGGAGTTTAATTTATTTTTGAGTTCAAAACCGAAAAGATTCTTATCATCGGGAAATTGAAAATTTAATATGAAAATAGGATGCTGTAAATAATAATGAAAGATATATTTTGGATTAAAATTAGAATGCCAAGTTTTTTCTTCAAAAATATCTGTGAAAAGCCGCATCACTTATGGAATACCCCAAAAATAATGTGATGTGAAAAGGAGCTTGACTTATTTTTTAACTCAAAACCGAAAATATTTTGATCGGGAATTGCAAGTTTAAGATTAATATGGGAAGAAGTTATAAAGTAATGATAAAAAATATATTTTTGGAGTGAAATTAAAATGCCAAATTTTCTGAAAAAAAATGTAAAAGTCGCGTCACGTATCGAATGACCCAGTATCAACTTCCAACTCTTCGGTCAACAAATTTTCTCAGCCCAATCTCTGAGCGCGATACGTGCATTTTTGATCGATAAAAGCGCCCGCGCGCGATTCCGAAAATGTAACCGTAGGGCCTACCGTTCGGCGACGGGTTTATCGGTCAATAGACGTGCTCGCGTAACGCTCTCGAGTAAGTACCGCGTATATACGGGGTTGCACCGCGTCGGAGCGTGCACACGCGGTACCGGGGAGGTAGGGCGAGTGACCGAATTCGCTATTTAGGCGGGACCCCGCGCTATGCCGCGTCGCGCACGCCGCGTTCCGTCACGCGGCGCAGCCAGCCAGCCATCCAGCTAGCCAGCCAGCCAGCAAGCGACGGCACAGTCGGGTAGTGGGGCGGCGTGCCGCGAGAGGGTGTCGCGCGAGAGACAGGTCAGGGCTGGGGCTCAGTCAGTGCGCTCGCGTGCGGTGTGTCAGTTGTGCTGCATCTGCCAATCCTCTCTCGCTGCCGCTCCCGCGCGCGCGCGCTGCACTCTCCTTCTCCCTTCTCTCTCTCTCTCTCTCTCCCTCTCCTTCCTCTCCGCGCGGGAGGAAGTCGCGCGTTCTGCCGAGCGCGGCCGAGTTCCCGGGCGCCGCTGGAGTCCGGCGGAGCGGAGCGGAGCGAGCGCGTTCGCGGCGGATTACGTCGCGGGCTGGTGCACGGCTAGTAACACGACGGACGCGATGCTGACAGTACGCGCGCTTACATAATTGCCCGTCGTCCGTGCGCATTAGCGGCGCGTTACGCGTCGCGAGACAAAGAGGGGGGGAGAGAAAGAGAGAGAGAGTGAGAGAGAGAGAGACGAAAACGAGCGAGTGCGTCCCCACGGTAACGGCGGTGGTTGTTCGTACGCCCGCGCCACTCGTCGATTTTACTCCGTTCCGTGATCGCTCCGGTACGTATGCCACACGCACACACAAGAATCATACATACATACATGAGACACACACTGTACATAAAACCAGCCCTCCCCTCCCTCTGATTCTCCGCATCCCGCTTCCTCTATTCAGCCGCGCGGGCTCTTTCTCGCTCCCTTCCACCTCGCTACGCCTATGCACATCCTCCTCTCTTCCGCTCTCTCCCCCTCCCCGCCACACAC
>VBVQ01003501.1:0-18445 GCA_011636635.1 Tetramorium simillimum | reverse complement strand
ACAGTGATACATCTTACATACAGTGCAGTTTTTTATAAACATTATATTTTACAACTTTTAAAATTGTAATATTTGATACTTTAATGATTAAACGTCAAATTTTATTTAATTCTACTTAAAGGATATATTTCGACTTAAAAGATATGTAATAATGTATAATAATCATGCAGTAGTATATTGTTATCTTATGTTGCAGTATTTTTACTGGCAGATCAAAGATATGACGTATGGGTTGGAAATACGAGGGGAAATAGTTACTGCAGATCGCATGTGAATATGACAACAGACGATCCCAAATTCTGGCAGTTTAGGTAAAACATTCCCATTAAAAATTATTGAAAAATTATGTGAAGGAACGTCAGACCAAGTTTAAAAGTCCATTTTATATGGAAAATACGATGTGCTTAAAAATTAAAAATGTTTATGAAAAAAACCAATAAATCTTTACTTGTACTGCATAAAAGAGGATACTTACCAAGTAATATGAATACAGAGTCAGAAATTTCTAAAGGAGTATGAAAATAAAGATGTAAAACGTACATGAAATTGAAAGATGAATACTTATAATATCCCAGATAGGAACGCATACAGAAAAATTTTAGCCTCATTTTAATTTTAAAATATAATGTATAATATATTGCGTAATAATTCTAAGTATGTAAGTTTTAAATTCAATAACTCTAAATTTAATTATTGCAACATGTAGCAATAATTAAAAAATTGATGCCTAAAAATGAAAATGAATTTCTATATAATTGAAACATTAGTAAGAATTATCTTAGCACAATTATTACTGAATACATTATTTCAGAAATTAATTTTGTAAATATTATGAAAATCGTTGCAGCATAAAATTGTACAATTATTATTATTCAAATAATAGTAAAAATCCTTTTTACTTTTTATTTTTACATAACTTTGCGTCATTATTTTGTCAATATTTAGAACTTATAATTGTAAAATTCTATTTCAGCAAAAAATATGCGTTTTGCAGAATCATCTTAAGACAATTATTGCGAAATCCAATGAATGGAAAGATGCAATAATTGTGCATTTATTGCAAAAGTTTCCTATCTGGGATTTTAAATACTTTTAGGAAATGTATATAAAGTATATACAAGTCATCATGTGCTACCTGGATGTAGTTTGCATTTATCTTCGCTTTTTTCACGTTCTAGTAGATTTATCTTTTAAGTGTAGGAATTTTTATGAAATTTCAAACAACGCGCACAGATCTTACGCGAGGTACAGTTTTAAATACATTCTTTTTTTACTCAAAAGATGTACAGTTTGTTGCAATTAACAGTAGCGACCTTGCAAAATCATCTGCAATGCGATCATTAAGTTTTATGATCTTTAAGCGTCTGCCGAGTTACGGAAGAATGCATTCTAGACGCCTGGCTGACATTCTTGTCAACAAAGAGCTTCGTCGCCGTTCGCGACAGACAAAGCGGTCCCAGGGACGAGTCAACGCATTGTCTGTCGAGGGCTGTATCTGGCTGTATCTCTCATTGTCCGCACCTTGACTTTGCGCACGAAGGCCGCGAAGGCGGCGACAGGGGCAGGCACTTCAAGGGCCTCGCACGCGTTCGCGCGCAACCGAATTAGAACGCGCACGTGGGATTTCGCAACGTCTCCCCGGATCGGATGCTGGTCTCGTGCGCGCGGCCACCCCCTCGTTGTGTCCCGAACGGAATTTTCCGCGGGAACTCTTGAGCGTACGGTTATTTATCCCGCGGACGCGAACAAAGCGACAACCGGAGATAGCCTTCACCCGTGAATCCGCCAGAAAACGACTCGCTCTCCGCGAGATGACTAATAAAGTCCAGAATGAATATCGAACGCCTTCGGTCATCGGACGAAATTCTGCGCTTAATAATAACTTTTATGGATCTCGCGTGAACGCTTCGCCTTTGTGCCGTTCACATTTTTCTAACAAGTATGTTTCTGTTGCGCAGCACTTCTCGACATTATTTACGCGAGATAATGCAGCTACTTAAAAGAATATATAATTATCGGAAGAATTTCAGAAACTTATGCTGTTTTTCGATCGGAATGCCATTAGCGGCTTAATTAGAGGCGAATGAAAGACATGTGGAAAGTGACAAAGGCGAAAGATGATCGTGCGAAAAAAAAACACATGACATTATATGCGTAAAACATTTGGAACAGATGCCGCCCGGCTGGATGTTTTCGACTTCGGAATAATCGAGGAAACGAGCCGTTCCACGCGATTGCTCTATCTCGCTACATGTATACGCAAATATCGGCCGTAGAGTTCCGCGAATGCGCGGACTCGAACGAGAGAGATTTAAAACGTTCTTCCAACTCCCGTCGAGCAAATATTAATTCATTCCGAAAATCCCGATAAATTATCGGAGAGATATCATTTAAAAATTCATTATGAATTATTATGTGAGCTCTCAAGGCTCACCAATTAGATAAACACAAAAGGTCGAACGCAGTGCGACGTAAGCGGCGTTCGATCAGCTGGCCCAAGGATTGCCATTCTCAGTTGGCTAACAATAAGAGCTCATACACATGTGAGAGGAATAAGACACAAGGAGTTAGTAATAAGAAATTAAATTTAGACCAATGAAACCCATGCTTCCACATGCGTTCACACACTGAGAAAAAATATTTTTTGCAAAACGCAAAATATATTTCATCTAACTGAAATATTTATTCCGATACGTTCGACTAAACATTATTACAATGATATAAATTATCATAAGAAAGAATATATATTATACTTTTTTGAGGGGAACTAAAAAATTGTTGAATTAACCATTGGAAAGCAGCTATACAAATTTAGCATTCGTATAAACAATTTTTTTTCTCAGTGCAGTAAAAAAAGTGAATCAATGATCGAAGTTTAATTCCATATCAATTCCTTATGTTTAATTCCTTGTATGTTATTCCTCCCATTGTGCATGGGCCCTAATCCAGCCTAACGATTCATCGCGCAAGCGGTGCCAAGCGAATACGCGAATCTTGGCACGGCACCGCGGAATCGTTCGCGCGATTATTTTCGCGTCCACGCCGAGTACGAAAGTTCAAGTGTAATGCGCACACGCGAGCCGCCTCTCTCAGCGAGCACTCGTTGCATTCGACCGAATGGACGCGTCCCTGGTATTAATAGTCTAATTACATCACGCTTCAACGAAGGTAAATACGAGCGAGAAGATAGCGACTATAAATCGTCTCAGAAAGCGGCAGCAATATTGTAATACATTGTGAAATACGGAGTGTTTGCGTCGCAAAGAGGACCGGCGATCAATCGGCTTTACAAGCTTCCGAGGGATCAAAGGAGGTTGAAGGGAAAGATAAAAGAGAGAGAGAGAGAGAGACAGGGAGAGAGAGAGAGAGAGAGAGAGAGAGAGATGTGCTGACGCATATATATTACATATCATATATACGATCGCACGAATAACACGTTGAGGGTTTCCGCGCGGGCGCGAGCAGTTTTCCGCTCGCCGCGACTCGAGGCGGTGCTTGAAAAATCACGCGGAGTAATCTCTTCCTTGCTCGTTGATTCGTGTCGCCGAAGTTCAATGTCGCTTCACGCCTCGTGGCGCGGGGATTACGTCACCGTCCGGAGATAATTTTGAACCACGGTGAAAAAAGAGAGAGGGACCGTTTGATCGTCCGAGAAATTTAGCAAGGCGGAAAACTTGAAGCCTGGCGTCGCCGATATCTCTCGCCGATCACTTCTCCGGGAGCTCACTGTGTGCTCTTTCGAGACCTCTTCTTAATATAAACCTCCGCGTGATTTATCCATGTCGCTTACGCGACACGCGCCGTGTCACGCATCTGCGTGTAACGATGACGCGAATGAGATTCATCGTATTATCGCCTTAATATCATGTCTCGTTACCGATTTGTCGCTCGCGAGGAGGACTCGCCGGAGGGGGGGGGGGGACGAGAAATCCGCGTTATCATCGCCAAGTTGGAAAATCGACGGCAGAGCCGTCGTTGTCACCGTCATTGTTCGCGACTTGCGTTTTTCCGCTTCATTTACCTCGATCTCGCCGTCGGATAATAAATCCTCTCCTCGCAAGGCCGCGATCGATCATCGCGCGCAAAAAAAAGGCCGAGTCGGCCAACGTGCGCGACAACTTTTACAAGCGTCTTCTTCCCGGGTGTAAAAATACATCTCGCTGCGCGAGCATCGATTTATTATAATTGTCCGATTCTCGCCTCGCGAAAGCCGAAGAAAAATGAAACGAGTTCTTTTAAAGCGATATCAATAAAACCGGGATTATAAATAAATGCGCATTAATAATCATCGTGACTAATCCCCGGATGACGATACACTTAAATAAATTGATATTAAATGGATAAACACGTCGCGGGCGCGTTGTTCCCATCTTTCACAGCTAATCTCCCGGCTTCGCGATAACGCACGGCGATGGATTAATAAAGAGTGGGCGGATTCGTGTCATTAAAAGTCAATTAACATCGCGTTAATGACGTAGCGCGACCAATGACGGCGGTAACATCGCGCGGACAGCTGTGCCAGAGGCCGGCAGCCTAGTCATGCACCGTCGAATGTCAACCGAATGCAATATTAATGGATCAATTGCATCAGCAACGCCATAGGCGTTGTTATCAACTATCAACGACGTTATCTTTCCGATCTACTGCGCCTCGATCAGCTGACAAATTTGTCAAAGTGGCATTCGTCATTCTCGCCCATCGATAAAATCGCACTGCTAAATATATAATAATTGCTTCGCGGTGCACGGCATAAAACGCCGCCCGACGACGTGACGAGGACGGCGAGGCGCGCGAGATGACACATCCTTTTTATATTCGATTATAGACCGCGTGCCCGTGTTCCACTTGGAGGAGCAGAAGGCGAAACCCCGATTGGACACGATCCTCATGTTAAATAGATTAAAATTAGACGTCTGCGTTAAAGAGACGCGAGAGAGATGCTTCTTGGAGATACTTTTTTTTTTTAAAGAATTGTGTTCCAATCGATGACATTAATCTTATTTTTTTTTAAATCTTTCTCATTAGCTTAATCAATACGAATTTTGTAGGAGCTACAAGTGCTTTTATCTGCTTTGTTTACGATTGATAATACGACGTGCTCTAAAATTGTTCTCCGGAAAATGCTTAAATATTCAAAACATATTTGAAAATTGATTAGTCACACTTTCTTTTTACTAAATTACAGTTTCTTAGAAAAGATGCAATGATCTCGGGACAAAAACTAAGAACCGTAATCTATACTGTCGCGATATTCCGGGAATCCGTTCACTGTAAACAAGAGCCCCAAAATTGTTCTCCGAAAAATACTTAAATCTTCGAAACATATTTGAAAATTGATTAGTTACACTTTCTTTTTACTAAATTACAGTTTCTCAGAAGAGATGCAACGATCTCGGGACAAAGACTGAGAACTGTAATCTATATTGTCGCGATACTCCGGGAATCCGCTCATCGTGAACAAGAGCTTTCGAGATATAGAGTCACTTGTTGATCGCGTGTATACATTTGTGACTATCGTCGACTTTGCTCCGGCGTTTTCTCACCTCTACTCGGAACCTCGCGCTCGATCATTATTCATGCGAATTTACAGCGATCCCGTCCCGTTTCGAATGCAGCATACTGAGTAACGTAAAAATGTGTCACACTTTTCCTCCGGGGGATGAGATCGCCGGTCGCCGGAAATTAAAGCGAGGAAACCGTACGGGAACCGTCAACTTCTAATCTAACGATTGCGACACAACGAGAAACGTAACAATGCGGGCGACGGCTGAATTCGCGGTGGGACGTCTGTCGCGAGAAAAGAAAGACGCGTCTCGTCCTGAAATATCTTCGGGGCTTCCGCGCCCGGTTTCCCAACTCCGAGAACGCGCCACGTGCTGTCTGGAACGTACACACCACGCCGGTGTCGAAATAAACGCCTGCCTCTTTTAATCGCGCGCGCGCGCGCGGCCGAACGTGACTCGCTGCGTTCAGAACTCTGGGATTGAAACTCTCTGGGAGATGAGACGCTTCGGCAAAAAAGACCCGGGTTTTAACAGACCTCGGGGGAATGTCGTTCACTTACTCTGCCATGGCGCCGGTCGTCGTCGATTCTGCCTCTTCCCCGACGAGACGTGTGTGTGTGCGCACGGGTATAATGTATAACGCGCGTGGTACAGGTGTATTTATATATGTATATATCACAGTCCGCTGATCACAGTGTTGTATCACCACGTGGTTGCGCGGCTCATCGCTCCCCCCCCGCGATTCGGGGGTTCTCCACCCTGGTCGACGGATGGTGGACGGAACCGCGGTGCCACGGAGCTGCGAGTTTGTCGAGGATGTCGAGGATCCCCGAGAACTTTACTCTCAGAGACTGGCCAGCAGGCCGATCGTGCGTCCGATCTCGTAAAAGCCCACGAGGGTCTTCCTCCGCGTGCGCGGCATCTGCCTGGTCCCCGCCGTCTTTCCCGCTCCTGCACCCGGTGTACTCCCGATAGATACTCTTTCCCCCCCCTTTCCCCGGGTATCTCCTCCCTTCCCGGATGACACCCCGGTCTCCCTGGTGGAACGCTGCGCCGCGTGGCGTCGAGAGCGGTGTCGGGCTAGTCGCGCGAGAGTCCACTTGGTACGTTACGGCTCGCGCGAAGCGAATGTACTGCCGGCAACAGGTCCCGAAAGCTTTATATGCGAGGCGGTCGCCGCTTGCGCGTGGAAGAAAGAGAGAGAGAGAGAGAGAGAGAGAGTGAGTGAGAAAGAGAGAGACCAGTCGGGACGATCCGGCGAGAGTGTTGACAGCAAGGCGCATGCGATCGGGTAGGAGAAACAGGCAAATTTTATTCGACGAAAAAGGTTGAGGCCGTGACACGTATAATAGACAAAAAAGGAAAACGTCACAGCCCCGGGCGAGTCAATTACCTAAGTAATTCCCTCCAGTCGTCGCGCGGGATCTTTGCAAATTTGACGTTGAGTAAAATGCATTTCTTCGTAATAAAATACAAGAACTTTTAATTTGAATTTTGAAATGAATGAAAATTATTTCCAAAAGATATAAATTGATTTTTTATATATTGGGATATCTCAAGACTTTACATTAACTTATGTGTTATTAAAAAAAAAAAATAGTGTGACAACTGAATGGTTAAAAATGAAGGCAATATCGGTGCGATTCGTTAAATTTTTCTCACAATTTAGCAGCGAGAGAGATTTCCTTCCTTTTCTTCATTATTATACTGAAGAAAAATTCTAAAAACGGACGAATCAGTCTTGTAGGATTGATCAAATATTCTGGTTATTACAATAGAACCCAATACTTTATAACTTGTAATAACCAGAATTCCCATTATAATAACCAGAATATTTCATCAAGTCTACAAGATCTTTCTGATTCGTCCGTTTTTAAATAGAATTTTTTTTCAGTGTATTAATATTAACGGATGTCTCAGCGAAACGAACAATGCTTGTAATATGTAGAAATATGTATACGGCTCTGTGTATAAATATGTATACGTATATGACTCTATGTTGAAATAACATTAAAATATATTACCACACAAGTGTATGTAGAAATAACATTAAATAAGATTAATAGACAAGTAAAATAAAAGTAAATTAAAGTAGATACAAATAAATGTGAATAAGTAGAGGAGAATTTGTAAAACGCAGGAAATTGAAACATCATAAACGCTCGCTGTGGACAGCAACAACAACGCTCATATGACTAAAAAAGCGCTTCTGATACGGCAGCACGTGATTATGCGGCGATAACGGCTATACTTGTCGATAACATAAAAAATAGTTTTCGATAAAGTAGTCCGTAACTGGCGAATTTTTTTTACTACCGCGCCGGCTTGTGCTCGTCACTTTTGTCGCGCTTCAAAGGAGTTTAGTTATTTACGTGGGCGTAATCTATTATACATCGATAAGAGCCTCGGCCACGGAACGGCACGGTCACATCTCTTTATCTGAGAAAAATAGTGCCGTATCTCGCCGCAGTGTTCGCGACATGAAATTGTCACGATTGTTATTCGTGAAACACTTCCTTCATATTTGCGTCAAACGCGATAAATCCTCGTTGATTTAGAAAGCATGTGATGGGTTAATCATTGCCCGTAAGGGAGCAAGGGCGAGAAAGAAAATACATGCTCTCGCGCGATATCTCAAACATTTTAAAAATTCTTTGACTTTGAGATAAATAAGACGCACGGAAACAAAGAGATATAGGGAAAAGATAATGTTAGAGAAGAAGAAAAAGGAGAAAGTTTACGTTACGTACACTATAAATTTTCAGTCCTAAAAGGAGAAACAAAATGCAGTCTAAATTATTAAACAAAAAATTTGCGAAATGTGTTAGTTTAGGCATCATTTAAGATCCACCCCATCGCCCATAAATGATCTAATGAAATATCCATTCGATCATGATAAATTAAAAAAAAAATACATTAGAAGAAGTGGATATCAGACGCAGAAGTAGTTCCAGCGAGCAAAGTCGTTTCAATAAAGAAAATTGAGTCGTACAGAAATTTATATTACGACAGTCTCTGTATAAAAATGTTCGAACTCGACCGCGATAAAAAGGAATAACGATGTAACGTAAGCACTTATAAATGGGCGATAAGGTCGAATGAAAGATAATTATAACGACGGACAATCTCTCGCTTTGGAATCGCGAAGATAATTTAATATTTACTCGATGCTCAGCTTCGACGTGTCGCTCTCGATATTCCCGATAAGAGAAAGCCAGCATTATACTGTTAAATAATAAAAAATCGATTTTAAATTCCTTGAGTTAAATAATATTGAGTTACTCTAATAATAAAGTAAATAACTAATAATAAAGTAAATAATGTTTTTAACTCATGTAGGTCGAAACTATTATTTTAAAACAAAACAGGTAGATACCATATGTTACTTAACTCCATTGTTTTATTATTATCCGTTGTTAAATTATTGTTATCCGTTGTTAAATTAATGGCGCATTGAGTATAAGTAGCGATGATAAGAAAAGATTAAAAATGACTCTGGACTCAAATTGAATATAATTTGACCTTATAAATTTAACAGTGCTCGAAATTTAATTGAGTAATAAAGAAAATAAAAAAAATAAAAAATCACGAGAATTTTAAATAAATACAAAATAAATTCTATTCAGATAGACATAATTTGTTCTGAATAATTAAGTCGATTCTTTTATTCTTTTACATATTTAGAGAAATAAATATGTGCGTTTAACGTATTATAATTCTTAAAATAATTCGACATAATAAAATATAATTGTATACTTAATTGTTTTGAATAACATAAACACTTAATTGTATTTAACATTCAAATTTATTCAAATTAAACCATCGAGGTGCTCACCGAGGAAGGTCATTTGAGAACGCACTAATTCGCTCTCTGACCACGTTTCCTTCGGCATTATCAACCAATATCGTTGCGGTCGACGGTCATTATCGCAAATTCGAGTATGACGAGTCGCGCGCGCCTACGGTAAATGAAATCTGGCAGACGCGATGAGATAACCTCGGCTTGCGAACACACTTGGTCACGCGGATTTATGCAAACACTATAATCGTCGCGCATGTACGTATGTACGTATGTATTTACATGACGTTCGATTAGGCCGTGCGAGCAACGTGAGAGCCTCTCGACGAAACTGCAGACGTGCAGAAAAATGAAATTGTTTATATTACATGCAGCTTTCACATGTTTAATGCATTAAAAAATTAGAGAGCATCGCGAGGGCATACTTTTTTTTCTTATCCCATCATAAAAAACCGATTTAAATATCTTGTAATTTCTCCTTGAAATTCTCTGCTTTTACAATGCGGCTTTTGCTCATTATTGTTCTGTCTTTAATATTTGTTATAGTGCTATTTTTATCCTGTTTATACGCACGTGTTTACGATCACAGCTTTTAGGATTAAATTCTGGATATAGATAACTAGGGTTATAGACGTAATTGTAATAATTTCATGAAACGAAGATCTCAGATTAAAAACGATTGATATAACCAGCCGTAAAAAGAAATCCGACTAGAAATTATGTCAGTTGATCTGATATCTTATAAGGACCTGACTTGGTTGGCATAAGGTCCTAGTCAGGCCCTTCTAAGATATCAGATCAACTTAACATAATTTCTAGTCGAGAAGGAAGGTTATTAAATTCGAAATTGTTACAAAATAATTCGTATATCACTTTGAATTTGATAGAACTATATCATATGGAATATATTGCTCGCCAGAATGTGAATAAACATGCAAAATCCCGAAAAGTCATAATCCCGAAAATTGAAAGTTAAAAAACAATGTTTCGATAAATCATAATCTCCTAAGAAATGCTCTCCGAAAAATTAAATATAATTTGTAATATATATATATGTATATAATTTATTAATATATTATATATAATTTGTTATATATATATATACATAATTGATTAATATATTATATATAATTTTTCGAGGCATTGCCACATTCTTCAAACTCCTTCGGAAGTACGGCTAGGACGTTACACAATTTTTCAAATTTCACTTTTTTTTTCGGAACTTTGCATGTCCGCCAGAATGTATGAAGACAAGCCACGAACTTCGAACGTGGAATTATGAACAACATCACTTATCGACACAGTCACAGCGCTTTTATCTTATCCGAATCGAAGGCGCGCTGAAAATTACGAGTGTCAATGCATACACACGCGTCATTTCCGTTTCAGATAGATGACGATATTCGCGGACGACACAACGACGACCACGACGGCGACGGCGGCGCTGATAACGACGATAATCGGAGGAAGCGGGCGAAAAAGAAGCGTTTGAAGCCTGAATACTCACTCGGGTGGCGACGGCGACGTTGCGTCTGCCGCGCTGCTCGAAGAGCTCGCTGACGAGACGAACGTCTCGTAATTCTTGTTCCTGGACATGCCGGCGAAGGACTGAACACGTTACGTGGCCGCCCGATGAAATTATTCTCAGTAGCTTATCGTGGTCACGAGTTTACCGCTATCAATCCGAGCAGTCATGTGCTTCTCCGCCGTACGTCTTGTTTTCTTTAATTTCGCTTATTTTCACGCCGGCGTTTCATGTTCGTTGCACTCCGCCGGAGAACAGAGCAGACCGCGTGTCGCGGCCTTTTGCGGGCAGATCGGTATCGGTTCCCGATGGTTCTCCGCTCGTGCGAGGCTTTCCAAAAATTGGGAGATTCCTGATTCCTAACGTCTACGACGATCACGCGACACAGCCGTCTCTTAACACTTACTATTATCAAGACTTTTGTCATAAAATTTGAAATTTTTCAATTTTTAATTAATTTAATCTAATATTAAGGCAAATTATCTTTTTAAAAATAAATCCGCTTTTTTCAGCCGTGAGAAAATCTAAGAAGTGTTCAAGATGTCTCGGACCAAAATGTCAAATATGTCTCGGAGAACACCCAGACACGAAAATCTTCTTTACAAAGTTGTAATTGACAATGCACACATGTGATTGAAGCAAATAAACGAGTTACAGTGAGAGAAAGAGAGAGAGAAAGAGAAAGAGTAAATAGAAAATAGAAGGATACAAATGATTTATTGATATTTATTATTTGCTTGCAAGCGTTCGCTGGCAGTCATTGAAACATGCGCCCGCACTCTTATCGGCGGCACCAGTGATTACAGACTGCATGTGACCGTCGGCAAATAGATTAAGACGTATTACGCAAGTCACAAATCACATTCGGTTCACTTGGCTTGCACGGTAAAGTTTCGTAACGAAATGCTTTAGTTGCATCAATCTGATCTTTAAAAATGTCTCGTGTACACAGAGGAACAATATAGATTCTCGCTGACTTACGTATTCATCATCTTGCATAATTTGAACACGTAAATTTAAGTACATAAAAAATTCTCCTGATATGTCATTGGCAGATCTCAATTTGCTAGCAGGCAATTTAAAATAAACTTATACAACGAAAACTGATTAGATAACAATTCGAAAAAATGTTAATGGATAATTTGGAAAACAATTTGCAAGGTTAAAGCAATTGTCAAAGCAATAAAACTTATTGATAACATTTTATTTTATTATTTTTATGCTTTGCCATGCGACGAATTGTAGGCTTCAGATAAAAAAATTGCAAAGAAAAAACTTTATTTTAAGAATACGAACGACAGTTTAGATCGCAAAGTGTTACGTTTCCCGTCTAGTTTTTCCGCTAACAAATCGAGGTGAATGATTCTCAGTCAACGATGAATCATCCACTAATTAGCCGCAATGCTTTCGCAAGATTGTCTACGAGAAGATACAACTAGTCGATTCTGCGAATTTAATTGCAAATATTCCACGTTCGTCTCATTTTCCTATTAATGGCTTATGACTTATGTAACATTTAAGTATAATACACCGAAGTAAAACAATCGGTATTCAGAAGCAAGATGTAACAAAAAATTTGCTGATGTGGAAATAAACTTTGAAAACGAGAGGATAATTCCAGAGAATCTTCCTGAGCGGGCTTCGAGAATAATCGACCCCGGGGAGTTGAAGAAGTTAAGAGGAACGAGCAGCGGACAATGCCAGAGCAAACGAATCTTTTCGAGCGACTCGACTCCGGCTTCCAGAACAATCGATTCTAGGGAACTGGGAAGAGGCGCAGCCACTTTAGAGCGACGCCGATTGGTATCGTGAGTCGAGTAATTAATCAATTGAGAAGCTTGTTATGATTGTCGCGTGCTATGAGTTAACTCGAGCTGGTGTCCGCCGTATATCTCGATGTCAATCGCATTTCGCCATTCGCCTTTCCCGACCCTTAATCTCGCGGCAAGCACGCTATAACGTTGCTGTTACAATAATATACACCGAGAGAAAAGATTGGTTGTAATAATCCAGTTTTGATAAAAGTTACCAACAACCTTGGTGAAATAGTTTCAACTAAACATATAAATCATTATGACAAAATAACGTCATAAAAATGAAATGTTTATAATTGTTATTAAATGTTTTGTCATTATTATTATATTTAGTAATACCGACTAAATATTTCAAAAATTGCATTACTAAATGCATCTTATAAGTTTACCTAGAATTTTTTTTCAGTTTAATAGTGAAAACAACTTTGCATTTATCATGGATCTAAATACATTATTCAAGAAACATTCTAAAGACATTTTATTTGTTTATTGACACATATACATACCCACCCGCCCGATGTCCTTCCTGCATAAGAGTGAAAAACGTGTGATTCTGCGCTCCATGCATGCTCCTGCTTTCACGAGGCACGTTCGTGATGCATGAAGCGCGGATGCGAGGTAGCGGATCTCATATTGCATCGGAAAAGTAAAAGTCCCGGCCGATCGGGTACGCTAGCACATTAATTACATATGAATGAGAACACTCGTCCGACAGGTTTTTCCGCCGAGTGGAAAAGCACCGATAATAGATTCGCGTAATCGAACGTGCGAGCTCGCGCGTTCACACAATCCGCGCTCGTTATAAAACGATATTCATAGAACGGAGCCGTGACCGTTTGGCACGGTGAAATGAAAAAAAAAAAAAAAACTACACATCATCGTCCGCTGGTGCACCGATCCGCGTGTTCGATTGAACAAAGTGCACTCGCGACCGGCGATTCCGTGGACTTTGCGTTCTCCAATTAGGATGAACTTGACAAAGAAAATCTATCCGGTTTCCATCGTGCAATCCACTTTTTATTACACCGCACCGGTTGCGATTTCGCGTGCATTATGTCATCCTTTCACGTGAGCGTATTTATGAATAACTGTATTAATTAATAAATAGCGACACTTTTTTTTTCTTTATACATTACCCATCGACTTTTTCATAGAGATTTACATCATTTTCTATTAAGTATTAGATTTAAATTGAAAATAAATAAAGCCTCATGAGATACCTTTGTTATAAAGATACTATACACCCAAAAAAAGTATTTTACGTTCAAAGTGATTTTTCCTATAATCTCATATTCTAAGCTTACTGTTTTACAGCAAACGTATTCCTCTTTCGATAAAGTGAAAAATACTTTTTTTTCTCTATTGTTTATGCTATTTTATTATAAGAGTTAATAAGAGTAAAATCTTGTAAGATTTAGAGGATTCCATGTATATCAAAAATTTTTTTTTTTTTTGGGGTGTACCTTTCTAGCATCTTTATACCTTTGGTATACACCCAAAAAAAATAATTTTACCTCAAGAGGATTCCTTTGAAATAAAAAGAAAAATAGTAAAAACAAAATATTTTTTACTTTATTGAAAGAGGAGTATGTTTGCAGTAAAATAGTAAGCTTTGAATATGAGATTATGGGAAAAATCATTTTTAATGTAAAATACTTTTTTCTTTGGGTGTAGAGATGTCGATCCGTAACATCTCCTTAATACCAACGATAACGCGATTATAACAAAGGCAAGGGTGGGACGAGCGTGCACGAATACGTGCCGTTTTTTTTTTCTCTCTATGCCGCATTTATTTTTAAACAGGGACTTTTATCTCCCTGATGGTTGTTGAGAGGAATCGAGGCGGCCAACCACGCGGTCAACGGCCCTTCGCTGTTTGTTCCCGCATTGCAGGAACAGTCGGGCGGGATCACGTATCGCATGCGTGGCGATATTCGCATGCACTCGAGAGCAGGCCGGATCGATCGTAAGGAGGCAGCGCGAGTTCGATCGCGATCTAATCTTCGCGCGTTCGTCATCATTTCCAGCTGAACGGTACGATCGACCGACGCCGCGCTGACTCGTAACTTCGCTCGTACGCCCGGGAGCGGCTTTGCAGCGGCGAGATCAGCCTGTACGTTTCCGAATAATGAATCATGCATGAAACGTGACGGCAAAAGTATAGGAGAATCGGCTGATCGATCGCGAGAAAGAAGCTAAGCGCTGAACAAACAACACGCGCGCTTGCTCAACGACAATTCGCTTTAAGGTGAATTGATTTAAACACCGTTCGCTCAATTGAGCGCGACTGCGAGTCGCTCGACGACAAATCGACGCGTTATTTGTTATCCTATTGCATTTTTCACTCGTCTTCTTTTCGTCGACATGGAGCTTCCGCGAATTTAACACGATGTGCTTTCAATAAAGGCGAATTTTCTATCACACTGAGAGAAAAATATAGTTACTTTCAGCCTTAACCACAATTTTATAATATTTCTAACACGAACTTAACTATGTGCATCATTACGTTAACCGTAATTATTGTTAGAAATATTATAAAATTATGGTTGAGACCAAAAGTAACTTTTCTCTCAGTGCATGTGCTTTTAGTAAAGGTGAATTTAACACAAGTGTTTATTAATTCTATTTTAAGATTGTTCCCGATTCGTGTTGTTTACATAGATTACGATTACCAAATAACTCTCGAATCGGAGATAGTCGGGGCGATAAATCGAGATAATGAATTAAGTATTTATTCGCTTCGATTGGAATGACACGCTGGAAAGACAAGATATATCGCTGTTGCTCTCTTCTTCTCTATAAATATCACC
Organism: Tetramorium simillimum; assembly: GCA_011636635.1. NCBI lineage: Eukaryota > Metazoa > Arthropoda > Insecta > Hymenoptera > Formicidae > Tetramorium > Tetramorium simillimum. Next base: position 2,993 of record VBVQ01003501.1, on the reverse strand, counting down.
GAACTGGAGACGAGTCACGAGATTCGATAAGAGTTAATTCAAGTCCCCTCGTGACAATTCGACATCGTGTGTGTCGCGTGCCCTACGATAACAAATAAAACTATCAGATCCGTTTTAAAAGCGCTCGTCCCATCGGCGGAACGACGTAAGCCTTGGTGATTTCTAGACAAATATTTGTCGGGCGCAAACGACGAATGTCAACTCTGCGACTTTTTCGCGAGTCCTGCCGCTTTACAAATAGAATTCGCGCGAGACAATAATAGTCTAAACCGCCAAACCGTCTAAACCGTTCTCCAAACATCGTGGAGACGAGAATTGCGTGACATATTTCGAGCGATTATTTAGGAACAATTCCCGCCGGCTGTCAAAAGGATTGTGTAATTTGACGGAAGCTCCGCATTTCTAAATTTGATTATATGCACATTTTGCTAACAATAAAAATATCCAAAAATAGGGAATATGTTATAAATGTCAATAAAATATGCAAATATGTGATATTCTATTTAAGAGATAATTTTGATCGACATGTTTTAATACAGAAAAAATAAAAGCGAGGAAAAACATGAAAATAAGTAGAATTTAGAATTTCAAATATTCTACGAATAAATATGTTATTTTATCATTAGAGCAATGTCTGTTTAACCTACTTGCATGTTGTTATGAGAGATATACAACCAGTTCATCGGAATTTATGTTGATATTTCAAGTCAGATTCGATAAGAAGAATGATTAGATTTATCAGTTGTTTTAGAGATTATCTTTGCTATGAGGTAACACGTACTTATTTATGCTTCTTTCTCTTTTATTTGTAATTTAAATTTAATTTTCATTATTCGTCTATATTTTTTTATCGACAAACCATGATTTTATTAGACTGGATCGATAACATCTGTTTCTTTCTCTATGAAGTGCATGTTTCTTTTTAAAACTGCTTCCGTTCCTTTTACCGTGATTACGTTCTTCATTTCACGACTCGCGCGGAAAAACAAATTAAACTTGCACGACGCTTATTTTATGTCAGCCACGATGACGTAGAATTTCCGTAATTATTTACACAGAAAATTATATTCGAGTCTCTAAGAAATCTTCATCGCGAGATCAATTAGGAAGAGAGAAAGAGAAAAGAAAAGCAAGGTCGATTCGTTTGTCACGTCCTGGTACCGGCGACGCGGAGGCTAATTTCGGCAAATATTTTTCGCGCTCGGCTACCTACCGGCTGATACCGACGACAACAGCAGCAGCCGAGCAGTGGAAATTCACTGATGAGCTCGTGCAATATCGTCAATATCGACCGGTTATTTGCGGACGCCAAGTAATTGAACGCAGATCCACATCGGCGCGTCGCTGCAGGTCCACAGTCGACGCCGCCGGGTTTGCCTTAGAGATTTGTACCGATGCTGAATTAAATTGACACGCAGTCGTGAAACTGTGTCCCGTTCTCCATGTACGGTGTCCTCGAAGAGGATTTTTTTTGTCTTTTCACCAACAGATTTTTCGATTGACTCGGAATGGAAATATTTCTGCCAATAAAAATGCCGAGTAAAACCCTCCCCTTTCTCCTCCAACCCCCAGCAAATTAAGAAACAATTTTGAAGGTGAGACTAGACAACGAGAGTCATGTTTTGTCGATCGAGTGATTATAATCAGTAATTTGAATGAAATTTTAATGTGACATTGTGTAGGTCAATCAGTTAGATAGACAAAAATAGAAATCGTGTATTATCGAGCCGATAACATACGGTAGGCGATACGTCATTCTTCTCGCAAACAGGAGCTCCTTTAGCGAGGTATCGCTAACAAGGATAATTCTATAATTGGGCAACATCGAAATTATTTTTCTATTTTCAGTCTGTAGTCTATAGTCTATAGCCTACAGTCTAGATAATCAGGATATGAATAATAATTATCTACCAAATGAGTAAGACGACGCATTTCTCAAGAGCCAATTGCTGTTTTAGCATAAATGTAAATAGACGAATAAAAAATAAATGACGAATGAAGAAAGTCAAAAGTCAAGTCAAGCAGCAGGAGTCAAGTAAGTCAAGTAAAAGATGTATTCAGTTTGCATTTAGTTGTAAGCGAGTTGATTTGCTAATAATAAATGATATAATGAGATAGATGAGAATAACATTTATTTTATCAGAAACTTAAATTATAATAACAAATAAAATGCGCGAGAATTTGAAAAATAGAGAAATTTAATTATGGAACGGACACCTGTGCTTATCGATTCACATATTGATCTATTTGTTCCAAAGTATTTAGAGATTCTCTTATATAATATATTATTTTCTACAAAAAAAAAAACTGTCAGTAACAAAAGGAAAATCTATGAAAAATCTACGAATTAATACACTTAGGCTGAATATAGTAGGCCCGTGTTTAGAACGCGCTTTTATCGATAAACGCGTGCATTTATTTCTGAAATTTTATAATTACAAGTAGCATGAACTACATATTAAATGCGCATATTTATCGATAAAAGCACGTTCTGAATACGGATCTTAATATCTCACGAATTTATGAAATGAACATTTGATAAATAATGTACCGTGGAGTCTCGATAATCCGAGCTCCGATAATCCGAGTTTCCAATAATCCGAGCTTTTTTTTATATATCTAAAGATTTTGTCTATCTAAAAATATTGTCAAACATTTAATTCATTTAATACATAAAATTTTAAATTATGTATATATGTTTGTAATAATGCACGTGTTTTTAAGAAAAGAAAAGAAAGGCGAGTTTTAGCGTGATTTTATTTTAAAATTTCATTCATTTCCGATAATCCGAATTTTTTGATAATCCGAGAGGGTCCCGGTCCCATTCAACTCGGATTATCGAGAACGTATGTAACTCCACTGTATATTTATTTTTTTATACTTTGCATTGATATAAATAATCATTTATTTTGATACCGCTACAGGTAGCGATAATTTTCGACTGTAGGTATATAATCGGACTGTTGATATATATATCATACATAAATGTTGAA
>VBVQ01003500.1:0-18461 GCA_011636635.1 Tetramorium simillimum | reverse complement strand
CCGTTCTGCTCCTCCACTATCGTGACTGGTTCTGTACTTGGATTAGTCTGTAAATAATTAAATAATCAAATAAGTTTTTATATATATATATATATATATATAATTGTTATATTTTTTATTTTAATTTTAAATATAATAAATTTTGTTAAAAAAATTTATTGTCCTGGTACAATTGCATACAAATCTCGATATTTCGAGAGATAATACTTCATACTGTGAAATAATTTTCAGAGAAAGATACTCTTCCAAATACTTTTAAAGACGTATCGCATTGTATTATATGTATCATTTTGATGTCATTTTTCCAGATATAACTTTATAACCTTCATACACTAAAATATTTTATAATGATAATAACAAGACATGCTTTTAGTAATAAAAAATTTTACTAAAGTAATATTTTTTTCAGAAATTTTATGACAAAACAGGAGTTCGTATTCTAACAGTATGTCCTAGTTTCACAGCAACGGCAATAACCGGAACGAGCGGTGGAAAGAACTTTCTCGATGTTTTCGACGAAGATTTTATTAAAAACACTATGGATCCAGATTACTATGAACCTCAATCGTAAGTTTACAAAACATATAATATAATGATAGGTCTCATATATTATCGACTATAGCAATAGATAGCAATAGTGCTGAAGAAAGCAATTGTTTCGATATTATTGGCAAATACGTTTAAAGAATATAGTTAATGATTATTATAATTACCGTGACTATATTTTTTTGAGAAAAATAAAGGACACCTACTTTCACAAACAAATACAATGTAAAAATTTATTATTATCTTTAACATTTTTTCTCTGAATATGTATTTATATGAAAAAAAGTAAAATTTTGTAAACTAAAACAATTATATATAAAAAAGAAACAATTTTTTATTTAAACATTACACAAAATATACAAAGGAGATAAAGACTGAAATAGAATATTTTTAGAACTTTTCAAAAATAAAAGACGAAAATAAGTTTTCCAAAAAAAAATAAATCTAAAGAAATAGAACTAAAATAAAGGACTGTCCTCTGTAATATAGGGTGGATGGTCACCGTAATTATAATAGTCAATCATAAGTATACAAAACACACGATATAAAGAAAACGTCTATATGTATGTATCTATTAGCAGTTCATTTACTATTAATTTATTTTATTATAATTAAATTAAAATTAAAATTAAATTAAAATTAAAAATTATATTACCTTTGACAAAGAAAAATTTCATTGTTCTTATTAAATGCACTTCTCTATTAATTTTTTATTATCTAATATTGCCATTAGCATTGAAATTGAAATAAGAAAAAAATACAAAAATGATTAAAATACTTATTATTATGTTTTTATAACATAATAATATAAAAATTATATTAAAATCTTTTCAAAAATATAATGCATTTGTTGCAGTGCTGTGCATGTGGGACAATCTACAGTCATCGCGATTCAAAAGGGTAAAAACGGATCGATTTGGGTTATTAAAAACAATGAGCCACCATATGCGGTCAAATTACAGCCGTTTATTGACGCTTAAATGAGAAACTTTTAAAACGCATCGGGAATTTTATACCCGAGTCATATATGTAAATATATTCTATTAAATTTGTAACGTCTCAGTTTCTACTTGTAATGGAACGCAGAAAAGAAATTCAGTTTTAGTATCAGTTATAAACAGCGAAAAAACAATAATAACACAAGGCGTAAAAGTAAAATTAATAAATCAAAACTAAATAGCAAAATATAGCACATCTGTGGTTTATCATGCTTTAAATAAATTCTACTGCAATAATTTTTTTCCGCTATTAATATTAATATAATATTATTTAATCTATATTAATAATTAAAAGTACGCATATTTTTCATAATTCTTAAAAAATGTCATATTTATTTGATTTAGTCACATTTTATTCAATTATATAATAATCGCAAGTATATTCAATTTAAACGTAAATAAATAAAATGTAATAAATTAAAGAAAATAAGACAAATAAATGAAATAAAGAAAATGTCACCCTCTACTTAAAATCTCTCTTTCTTTAGAAAACAAATATTTTATTGAATATTTGAATATGTATTTACGTATTGCAAACCGTCAAAGTTATCTGGAAAATATTTCCTGAAAAATATTTCAAGAGACGACTTGAATTAAAATTAGTAGAAGCAGAAATCAATGCAATCACTGTACATTTGGTTTGACAAAACTGAATCATTGGACGTGTTGCCATTGGACTGAATGAAAGCTTTTTTTGTAAATCAAATTATATAAAATAACATTTTTTCCAAGGACAAGGTAATATGCATAAAACATGTTTGATGATTCTTTTTATTATGAGATTACTGAAATTGTACATAAAGTTTTAATTCTAGAGTGTGTGTGTGTGTGTGTGTGTGTGTGTGTGTGTGTGTGTATGTATGTGTCAGAACATGAGAAAAACTTGTAAAAACTCATTAAGTAATGGTCAAGGATGCAATGCAAAAATCTCGAGATAAGAAAAATGAATAAATAGGAAAGATTAGAAAAACAGATAAATAAATATATAATTAAAAACGTAAAATTAAATATGATCAAATAAAGTAAAATAAAATAGAATAAGAATAAAAATAACAGAAATAATTAAGTAACAAGGAAAAAACTGCAGTCAATGAATAAAATAAAATAAATAATAATAAATGGAATAAAATAAAATAACTGAATGAAATTTCCGATAACACTTGCTTGTATGCATATTTGTTCGAGTTTTCAATGCATGTGGAGGAGCACATTCATTAGTCAGTGCATACGTGAAAAGGGCACACTGCATTTTATTTTACGTTTTTCAAGCGCTTCATCACGCGTATGTATGCACATCAATCAATAGATACATCAATTTATATGCGCTGAGGATCATATACAGGGGTGTATCGTAATATGTGGGATTCACTTCAGCGGTACACGGAGACACAAAAATAACGACAAAAGTTATAAACAAATAAACACATGTCCTATTTGATTCTTGTTTCCGAGGTGTAATCATATTTGTACTTAATGTGGAGCTGCCTATCGTTATAGGACGTGCTTAAAATGATTATACCAAGTTAACGGTTGCCGATCAGCAAGCAAGCTATAAGTAATCTTGGCACGTTTCAATGTTTTTTCGGTGAAAATATTATAAAACCGCGCGATCACGAGAAATCTTCGAAGCGACAAGTTCAAATTGCCAAACTTTGTCAACTTTGACCGACCCGCAATAATGATAAACTCGGCATCACCGCAAAAAAGTCCCATTTAACATCAAAGAAAGAAGTTATTCACTTTTTTGTTCATATAATTCAAATTTATATTCAGGTTTTTGCATTTCATTGCTCCATAAATTTGTGCAAGTTTTTCTCATTTTAATAAATAATCACTCCAGAATCAATCACTTTTTTTAATTACAATACATAGAAATTATTACGTGTGGTTTGTGCAGATTAAAAGTTTGTTTTTAGGAGTAGTGATCTTTGAATGGGATCTGGAGTAGTAATCATTGAATTCAACAAAAAAATTAATTATCATTCGAGCGTTAATCTGAATAATATGATAAATATAAAGGATATTTCACTTTCGAAATTTAATTGCGTAACTTCTTATTTGAATATATTTTTTTAACTATTTCTTTTCAAATCATACTTAAAAAATGCATGTACAAACCTCTTATAGAAATATATTTTTCTAATGACTTCCTAAATAACGCAAAAAATCTAAAAAAAAATTCATTTTGAATTTATGAAAACTCTTATATTGATCTCAAAAAAATTTCTCTGAAAAATCAAAAGAAAAATATAAACAAGAGTATTTAAGAGAGAAAAAAGTATTTTTCGCGTTTGCTGTAAAACAATAACCTTAGAATATGAGATTATAGAAAAAATCACTTTGAACATAAAATACTTTTTTTTTCTTTTGGGTGAGATAAATTCTTTGTAGAAAGATGTACTCTTCTATAAGTCTTTTTAGAAAGATGTCTTTTGAATTCATTTCAATTCATCAAAGTAGATTACATTAATTTGTAAGAATTTAAAGAAAGCAAAGAATTAAAAAAAAAGTCCCCAAGTAGAACAGGAAGTCATGATAATGTCAAAATGACGTCAAAATGACGAGATATGATTACAAAATTCACATTTCAATCATAATTTAATCATTTTTTTGTCATTTTAACATCATTTGAGGTCACTTTAACATTATTATGATTCTTTGTTCTACCCGGGTCTTTCGAAATCTTTTTAACTTTACTACAATTATCTGTGCTATTTAAATTTTCGAAAAACGCGTACTCTGCCAATCTCGCTCTTGTCGGAATTTATTCTTGGACAATGTAACTTCTTTTCGGACAATGTTTTTAAGGATCTCGAAACGCGTGTCCGAATTATACCAGTAATACTCGTATCAGGCTGTACACATTACTTTGAATTTCTTTGAGCACCTCGAATACGCAACTTTGACCACTCTCCGCGCGAATGACTCGCACCTGCGAGCGACTTCTCCGATAGCTTCAAAAGTCACGGAGGAAGAAATCGTTTTACCTTGCGAACGCAAGGGAAGATTCAAAGAGAAAAGCTTTAAAGAAATTTCGACTCGCTATCCGCGTTCGTTCGTTATTTCTGTTGTGCCCTCCCGCAGTTAGTTGTGCGGTATCCATCGGTGGTCGGGACGGTGACGTCACGCTCCGCCGCTAGCTCCACATCAAAATGGCCGCATTTTAGTCTACCGAGTACTTTTCTTTACTGTTTGCCAATAGCCGTGCTGAGGGCCTGGCGGTGTTCGTTTGCGTCGGAGTGAATCTGTTTCGCTGGAAATTTCCCCGTGTCGCGCGAGACACCCCAAATTTCCGCGAAATAGAGCGAACGTGACCGGGTAAGTGTGGGAAAAGTGAGCAAAAAGGGTGTACGTGCCGCGCGCGCGGCGTGGCTCCGATCGGAGTACGGACGAACCGCCGCCGCCGCCACCGCCGCCGGACCAAGCCCATTCCGTCTCACGGAGAGAGACGGGATTTTATTTATAGAAACGCGAAAAAATCGACGTCGCTCCGCGCGTCCGCAGAGCCGGGCACGCATCGTGCGTACGAAATTGCGCGCGGCCGCGACGACGTGCCGCGAGATCGCGTCCCGCGTAAATAAACCGCCCGTTATACCGGCTCGCCCTTCCCGCAGGAAGGTTATATCGTCCTCTCCGGGTCTCGCCGGGACGACGTTCGTCGCCCGCCGTAAATCACGCGCGATCCGTCCCGTCCTTCTCGCGTCTGTTTCCATGTGGCAGAAGGGAAGAGAAGAGGGGTTGGAAATTACATTTCGGAGCAAATTTCGGATTAGATCTCTTTTTTTTTTCTTTGGAGTAACTCCAGCGTGCTCGATCGCGTCCTCCTTTGTTGATCGGCAAGATCGGCAAACGGTACAATTTGTAGACTATCTTGCTTGTTTATTGATAATTATGACGTTTACTTGTGCCTTCCCTCACTCAGCAAAATTGGCAGAAGAATAGTTTGTAGTCTGCTGATATTGCTATGTGAGAGCTCTATGTATGCGAAAGAAGACGGATGTATTGTATCATTTGAAGACGATGAAAAATTTGATCATCCTTTGACGTCCTTTGCATATCACGGATGTAAAGATCTGTTTATATATGTGCCACCCAACTCCGTCGTCTGAAATCTGTTGAAATAGAATTGACTCTGTTTTTTTCATTTTGCAGGTTTGTCTGTGTAGATTCTCATAAGATGTTACGCCACCAACATCACGCAATGCAAAATCAGCTTCGAGATCATACTAGGTTAATGTCCTACATGTAACCAAGTCTTATATCAACATTTTTGCAACGACAGAATCAAATAGAAAGTGCGATAAAGATATTAGTCTATTGGAAGAATACCAATCTTTTCTATATGTGTAGAATTGAAGTAAATAATTTTATCGGAATTTCATCATGTAAATGCCTGTACAAATTATTAAAAAATTAACTAAGAAACTTCCTAACGATTCTGTTTAGTGACTCAATGATGTGTCGTAAAGTTTCTGTGTACAGTAAAAATTTTTCAAAAATCACTGTAAAAGAGATTAAATATATCTATATATAATAAAGATAATGATAATTGTATATTTGCTAATTTATAAAAAGTGAATACAAACATGTGAAATTTATCCAATTGAGACTTGGTGTAATCAAACAAAAATGACTACAGAATGGCAGGACCAATGCGGCCTATGCAGCAGGCTAACATGCCTCAGTTACATCAGCCGCAGCATTTGCTACCACATCGGAATCCGCATCAACAAATACTGTCCATGCCCCCCCATCAACAGCACATGCATCACATGCAGCATCCTGGCCCGCCGCATGGAAATCCGAGACAACCAATGTTGATGGGTATGAATACGCACAATACAAGTAGTAAGTACAAATATACCTATAGTGAAAGATCCTCTTGTTCTCGATTCGACATGACAGCAAGGTGAAAATTAATACAAAACATTATCTTCAGATACTATGGTTAGCGTTAGCATGAAGGACCAAGCAAATACAGTCTCTGTGACTCTTCAAAATGTGCAACAGCCTCAGTATCCACATCAGCAGCCGCAGCAGCAACAACCGAATAATCAGCAGAATCAGTCGCAACAGCAACAGTCACCACAAGTGCAACAATCGCAATCGCAACAGCAGCAGCCGCAACATGTGTCGCAACAATCAAGCGTGGAGCAGTCGAAGGCTGTAACGAATGACGCCAATGGAGAGTCCAGAGACGACAATGGTCAGAATCATGCCAACGCGACTAATCCAGCTTTGGCAAACATGAAAGAGAAAACACCCATGTGCTTATTAAACGAGTTGGCGAGATTCAATAGGATTCAACATCAATATAGACTGACTAACGAGCAGGGACCGGCGCACAAAAAGAGATTCACGGTAACACTAAAATTAGGAGAGGAGGAATATGTCGCTGAAGGTCCTAGTATAAAGAAAGCTCAACATAGCGCAGCGACCGAGGCATTGACAAAAACCTGGTACCGTCAACCTCCACCTAAACCCACCAAGGCCATGAGGATCGGCCATTTGGGCAAATGTCCAACAGGTTCCGGTAATTTCATCTTGTGAATTCTATTTACATACAATTTACATACAATTGCAGTAGAATAATATCAATTTGCAAAATTACGGTCGTACTTTCTCAGTATAGTTAGACTTGTTAACAGTAATGTCGACTTGCAACTTTGTTTTTTTTTTTTTTATTACAAAATCCACAAATTTTATCTTTATTAATACTATTTGATTGATCTAAATGTGCCGTTTTGGGTACAGGACATTTGCCACCCACTGTCGAACTGAACGCGTTAGCAATGAAACGAGGTGAACCAACTGTTTATACGTTTCGACAAGCTCCCCCAGCTGCGTTGCAACATCAATTTATGCCGCACGGATTTGGTAACTTTCCACGAATGTATAATCCGCGACTCGCGTACAATCGTGGAACTCATACGGATCTTCAGGGATTATATCTCGTCACTCTGAAGGTTGGCGAACGCGAATTCACGGGTAGAGGTTTAACAGGCCAAGCAGCACGTCACGATGCGGCTAGCAGAGCCTTGGAACAGTTACGCCAATTGCCATTACCGGAAGAGATAGCAACCGTTAATAACACCAGTGAGAATGGCTCGCTGAGTGGCATTGACGATCCAAATGCTGAATTGAAGAGTCCCGTATCTCTTGTTCATGAGACTGCTTTAAAACGTGGATTGCCAGTCAGTTTTGAAGTCGTATCCGAAAGCGGTAAACCTCATATAAGAACCTTTATGACTAAATGCACTGTTGGCGAAAAGGTCACTGTGGGAGAAGGATCCTCGAAGAAAGTAATCTCAAATTTTTCACATAAAAGAACGATAAATAATGTAATTCCTAATGCTCATACTGTCCCACTATTTTCTCAGGTGTCGAAGAAACGCGCCGCCGAGTTGATGCTAGACGAGCTAAAGCGTCTTCCTCCGTTACCAGTTACCATACAGAACCGATCGATGCGAGTGAAACGTAAACCACCAACGACAAAGAAGAAATCTCGTAATTTAATCAAGGTTTATCAGGAGCCTCGTGCGGAGAATGAAGCCTCGGAGGAGGTCAACCCGGTCTCCCGGCTGGTTCAGATTCAGCAGGCGAAGCGTGAGAGAGAACCGGTTTACAATCTGATAGACGAGAAGGGCGCGCCAAGACGCAGAGAGTTTGTCATGGAAGTGATAATGGGCCAGCACTCCGCCCAAGGAATCGGACCTAACAAGAAATTGGCTAAGAGAGCCGCAGCTGAGGCTCTCTTGGCGCAATTGGGATACAGTAAACCGTCGCCGCAACCCGCAAAACCGTCCATAAAGACGGGAGAGAGCGAGAACACGGAATCAAAGCCTAGAAAAGTTACATTTCTCGAGGATGAACAGATGAACGACACTCAACCTCACTCGGTAGGAGGTAAGGAAAAAACATCGGCTTATATAGCTGTTTATAGTTTGATAAATTTTACAATTTTGTCATCTTCAGGTACCATAGGCCGCCAATTAGTACCTGGTCTTTTATTGGTGGATGGAGGTCAAGAATCTAAACTAGGGAATGGACCCAGCGTACAAATAGTCGCTGAAGAGTTACGCGAACAGCAACAGCAGAATACGGCTGGTGTTTCGCCCAAGGATCAATTGCATTATTTATCTCAGTTATTTAATTTCAGCGTAGAATTTAGTGATTTTCCTAAGGTAATCTATCGCGATTGTTTGATCTGTCGATTAAAAGAATATTAAAATAATTTTAATTAAAATGGAATAAATAAAAATGAAACGCATGTGTGAAAACAAAATAATGGATGTGATGTTGGCGCATCATCGAATTAAGCTATTATTTTTTATTAATGTTTCAGGGAGTGTCTATAAACAAGGAGTATTTATCACTTGTGTCGCTAAGCACTGATCCACCGCAAGTTTGTCACGGTAATGGAGCGACAATAACTGCGAGCCGCAATCAAGCGGCTTTAAGGGCGCTTCGTACTCTTAGTAAATTGGGACTTGATAATGCCTCGAATGCAGCACAAGTGAAGAAGGATAAAGGTGCATCTGGTGATGGAATACACATTAGCATTCAAGTTAAAAATAACATTATGGATGGAGCTATCGATAAGTAACTGAGTAGCGTTTAAGGCATATATAATGTTGAGTTGTATTTATGCTTCTTTAGGACACTGCAAAAGAAAATGAAATCCGTTGTTACAAAGTTCTTTGCAAATTTGATAATTTTAATATTGTTCATTCATTGCCAATTCCACGTCTTGGAGATGTGCTGTACCGCGACAGAGACTTGTCTTCAATTGTTCCAAGAGGGTCTCTGTCACGGTTCTGTTAGTCAATTTTGTTATTAAATCCGATTCTTTTATTCGAGGAATCTGATCTATTAAAAAGGCTCTTTTGTGGAATCTTTTTGTCTATATAGAAATGTAATCTATATGGAAAAAAAACCACAATAATCTGACTATATTTGTAATTGTAAAAAATGTATTTATATCTACCTCAAAAAAATTTGTCAAAGATTCAAACAAAGCGTTGCGCATGGTTTAGATATTTTCATTTTATACGTTCATTATTTATATTAATGCTTAACTGCTTACTATTTACATTATTGAAATATAAAAATCGAATGAATATAAACTTGAATCAATTTATATAAAATAATTTAAATTTGTTATTAGCATATGTTATATATATAAAATCTTCCTGCTCTTTTACAGTGTCCTAATTACATTGAAATGCCGTTCAAGCACCAATAAGCGATATTATATTTAGTAATTGTGTAAGAATTCTTTCGTTTAATGACTAGGCATGTCTGATTAGTCACAGTAAACCGTGACAAGTTTCTGTGACTATCGGAAACTTATTGTTACGAATTACAATAGCGTATCATTGAACGATTCGTGTATTACAGCTCTTGCAAAATTAACAATGCTATGAAATCGCAAGGAATATTATTGGTGTTTGATCGTGATTGCGATCCTAGCAGTGACAGATATAACTGCTATATTTATTGTAACATTTTCATTGACAGGATCACAATAGCAATATACTTATCTACAAATGAAATGATTTAAAATGGTCATTCTCCAGTTAGGATCAGTCTATAATATATATAATGAACACTATAGGGAAATGTTAAGTGAAGTTACACGACCTGAAGATGAAATGCGACCATCTCTTACTTTCTCAATTAAATTCCTTAGCTTCCACATTATTATGAATAAAAGAATAGTCCTTGTTACCTAATAGTATGTTAATAATTATAATGGTGTTTTTTTCCTTTTTTTTTTTACTTTAAATCTACGGTTGTTCGGAATTGATCACTTTATATTTTTTGTGTGTATATTTTTTTTCGTCACATCATTTGAAAACAAATGCAAATTAAAATGCATTTCTATCGCATATGAAAATTATACATAAAAATTACGTATTTTTCCGGAGCAAGCTGGCTACGTGCACTGGAGATACGCGTTAAATTAAAACGATTGTGTAAAAGATTAAGTAGCTTTAAATTGATAAAACATAGATAATGCGATGTACACTGTCCCTATGCCCCAATTTGCTTTTCTACGAGGGCCAGAAGCAATCTGGGGTCACATATTCATGTATCGTATAAAATATTGAAGTGAAGGGAACAGAAATTTCCATACATCTGTCATTCAGGTGAAAGGGTAATGATACGCTGTATAGGAAATTTCGATGAATATAAAACAAAACGAAAAGAGAGTAGTAAGTAAAAGGAATTTATCCCGTTGCGTCAAAACCATTACAAAATTGTTTTAATCTCGATGTAAAAAAAAAAAGAAACGAATGAATTTTGTCTGGTTGAGAAGCGAAAGGGATAGAAATTTCCATACACTTATCGTTCGTGGGTAGACTATAATGATATGTTGCATCGGAAATTTCGGTGAATCTAAAAAAGAGAGAAAAAGAAGAGAAGGCAATAATTCAAAATTGTCCCGTTGCGTCAAGACTATTGTGAAATTGTTTTAATTTTGCTGAGAAATAATCCTGAAGCAACAGTGAATTTTGTATTACTGTCAGAAAAACAAATAAGAATACTAGAGTAGAGGAGACTTAATAATGGATGAAGATAAACATTGAGAAACGGTACAAACTTTGACTATTCACGTAACTTTTACTTCTTGAACTTAAGTTCTAGGCGCTTCACATAAACTATAACGAACGTTGCCTTTTATTGACACGGTGTAACGACACAGAGCTTTGTACCGGCGTTCTCAACCAAGCAACTTGCTGTCTTCTATTCATTGCTCTCGTATTATATATATATGCGATTTACTGAACAACAAATACAAACAGATTACATAAACTGCGTATTGTATAAACGGTTATAGTAAACTGTATTATTGTTCATTAAAATCGTGTGCATTTTATTCACAATGCCCGATACTCGGTACATTGAAAAATTTGTAACAAATGTTCGCGATGAGATGGATCTGTCGATTAAATCGAATTTATTTGAATTTGCTGAAAAAAAAAGAAATTATTTATTGACTCTTCGAAACTCTAGTTGGGTTTTATTTTGCCTGATACCGATCGCTTTCATAAGTGGGCCTTTCTTGTTCATGTGGCATTCAGTATTATGAGACACGGTAGTAGATTCCATTATATACATATAGTTTTTCAAGAGCCGAACCGGATGTGAGGATGTGAATTGAACAATTTACGTCGCGTACGCTGCAAGAGGAAGAGGAAAAAAGGATACGATTTCATGCTATGAACTGTAATACCATATAGTTAATATTAACGAATAGATAAGCGAATATAACGTATCAATTTACCGAGATACCGGAAACGAAATCCTTCGATGTTTGGAGGAGAAAAAGCTCGCGTTGAGAAGTCAATCATCGGGCTTAATCTGCAAAAAGTGTTGAGAAAACAGGAGGCTAATGCGTCGATATTGTCAGAAAGAAGAAAGAGATAAAGATTGCGAAATACTAGTTTCACACATAATCCATATTTCGTTCTGTCATTTTTCGTTTTAATGCCGTCACATTTATATATGTACGCGTACATAACGTAATGTTTGCTTACTTTCGTTTAGTATTAAGAAGACAAACCGCTGCCGTTTCACGTTACGACATTGTTATGTGAAGCTTCTGTAAAATATACCAACTTGCAACTTTTCAGTTAGTTGGCGACGAGAGAAAGTACCGTATACGTAAACGATATACCGTAATATAGCAACCCATTATGTTAGATTTACATTTTAAGTGAAGCAATTTCTTCGTATGCTGCAACGTATACGCGCTGTATAAAACACAGTCACGTAAATGCGAAATCCTCAGCAGCCTCCATCGAGAGAACGATCGCTTCTCGAGTAGAACCTAATCGATCGAGGAGGATCATTCGTGCTCGATGAAGCTTTAATTGCATTTCCGAAAATAAATTGTACGACGTATAGAAATCTACTGCTTTCCTCTATCCGCATCAGTTTGTATTTGACGTCGATGAAGAACGATTGTAGAAAGGTTTCACGTACATGTATATGGCCTTTTTACTGTGCGTTTCAAATATACGCATGACAAGGTGGCACACGAATACCGAAACATTTTATCTTATTTATCCCTTTCTAAAGCTACCGTTTAAATAAGGTAAATAAATTCTTTATCGAACTTTACGTATTTCATTTGGCAAATGTTTACGTATATGTATTTATGTAATATTTATATATGAGATTTGATACTTAATTTTTCAATATTTTTCTTTTTCAATTTCAATAATTTTCTTAATTTGTCTAATTGCTGTAAAAGTTTCATAAATGTCTTTCTCGATTTTAACGAAATTTGAAGATCTAAAAAAAGGATTTGTATGGAAATTTGTACACAAATTTTAAATATTTGAGTCGTTTCTATACATGAATCCCTTTCTTATCGGATGGAATAGTATAATTCGGCGTTTCGCCACGAGAGGTCCTTCACTAACTTTGAACACGCGCCAGCTGGCGAGTCCGGTAAATTGGTCTACCTGGGTGACTCAGGCTGGGTCTACCGTTTACATGCGACGTATTGGACGAGTAGTTTTTATCATTCTGACCCGGTATAACTTCAAAACACTGAAAGAATTGAAACTTCAATTTATTTGTAATTTTAACAATCTTCAGTTTACTACTGTGACAATTCGTTGAGTCTGACGCACAAGTTGAAATATTCGCGTTCATATGGATATATATTGAGGAACGATATATCGATCAAACAGTCGATTAGGTTAGAGTCGCTTTGCTGAGATATTCCGTAAAATAATTTGTGAAACGATGGATTAGAATAAAACGACGAGCGAAATATTTACCATCTTAAATATAAGCATGAATTTCTTAAGTCATCGCTCGTAACGTGTTTTCAGCTTGGTCCTTTCCTTTGCTAGTGTGATGCAGTGCCTTCGATCCCGCCCCGGGATTATTTAAATATTTCTACTGTTGAGGATAAAAGGCGTTTTCAACTCTCCATTAGGCTATTTGACGTAAATACCCTTGAACCCGATGTATCAAGATGTGGAAAAAGGTTAGCTTCGATGTTTGCATTGACGTCGAAGAATCGACCGAATTTATGGTTAATTTCTATGTTACAGGATTGATGAGAAAATAGAGGAGATGATTTTGGAATATATACACCAGAGAAAATTGTCAGAGCGATCCTGAACGAATTCAAAAATGTTCAAGAACACTTTCCAAAGCGGTTTCCTATCCATCTTATATAGCATTGGTAGCAAACCATTGCAAATCTGGGATAAGAAAGTGAGGAACGGACATATCAAGAGGATCACTGATAACGACATTCAGAGCCTTGTTCTCGAAATACTAGGCAGCAATGTTAGCACAACGTACATCACATGTCCTGCAGATCCAAGGAAGACTTTGGGTATAAAGTTACCCTTTCTGGTGATGATTATCAAGAATCTGAAAAAATATTTCACATTTGAGGTCCAGGTAAGATCCTTATCGTGCTTATTTAGAAAGAAATTTAAAGGAAAATGATGTGTGATGCTAAGAGGAACCATTCTCAGCAAAGCCCATCTGTGGCACTCGGATTCAGATTAGGTCCATTCCGCTTCTCCAGCCTACCGATTATGGAAGCTGGATTCTCCTCCAGAAGAGAAGTCGGTTTCCGATCGGTAGGCACCCGAATTAAAATGGAGTACATACTGGATGAAGAGTCTGGGATTTGAACCCAGGACCCTTCCATTATTAATCACTCGCATTAGCCACACGTCATCACAAAATAAAATATTTAATACATCTTATTAAAATGTTTATTCCCAAAATGAGTTGTACTATTATTGTAGCACTCATAGTATCTCATCATTATTACTAACATTATTATATTGGGGGGTTGATACATATTGCACCCTAGACTTTTTATCCTCTCATTTTAATCTCTTGTTAAATTGAAGATGAGATTCGAATGAATTAGGAATCAAATTCACTTTCATACATGTGGAAGCCACACATTGCCAACAAAATATGTTGTATTTAAAGAGAAATTAGGAATTTTTTCATTCGTTAAATCGTTCAATTTCTCTTCGTGTTAAAACGAAACTGTTTACACATTGTAGATAATCGATGACAAAAATGTACGCCGTAGATTTCGTGCTAGCAATTATCAATCCACTACGAGAGTGAAACCATTTATATGTACAATGCCGATGAGGCTGGACGACGGTTGGAATCAGATACAGTTCAACTTGGCTGACTTCACACGCCGTGCCTATGGAACGAATTACGTGGAGACACTGAGGGTCCAAATTCACGCAAATTGTAGGATACGACGAGTGTATTTTTCAGATCGATTGTATTCGGAGGACGAATTGCCGGCGGAATTTAAATTATTCTTGCCTATTCAAAACAAGGCAAAATGTTGAGAATTAGTGAAAGAATATGCGCACTTTTAGTCAAACAAAAAAAAGAGAAGAATCATCCAATGTTTTTTTAAAAATTTGTTCAAATTAAAAAATAATTCAAAATAAAAGATAATTTATTAATTGCTTCAACTTTATACGTTGCTCAAAAATTACAAATAATAATGTAATAGAATTAAGATTCATTTTTTATTTAGTAAAATATAGATTATGTATAGATCATGTATTGTGTCTTTTTGTATATTGTGTATTTTTGCTTATTACATGAACAAGAACCAAAAAATGTTTTTACTCCCGACTGCCGCCAACTGCGGTTGTTCTTTATATTTTTTCCCGTAATTTTACCTTTCAAATAAATCTACTAAAAAGTAATTAAATTTATTGCAAACTGATACATTTATCCATGCATAACATTTCTATTTAAATTTTTCTTAGCCGTAACTTTTTTTCGATTTATCATATTAATATTTGCGGCACAGCGAGTCTCATTCTGTAATTTTTTGATGAATTTTACGGAATTTGTACTTATAAATTAGATATAATTTTGTCATTAAATATGCGATTCACGATTTCACTTCGTTCAGTTTTATCTCTTTCTCAATTACATGTGCGCTTGGGCGTATCTTCAGTATTTTCCTCGATACTGACCAAAGATTTTAAACGACTGACAATACTTTTTTCACTCCCTTTTATATATTTGTACTTAGAAATAACATGGTTATTACTTCGAGTGTTGGATACATTATTACTTATTTTATCAAGCTTCATATTTTCCGATAAATCAAATTTAAAAGTAGACGGAAAACCGTTGGCAGATGCTTTAAATTTTGCATCTGTATTATATTTTCCTATCTGTACATTATTAGCGTTGTTACTTAATGTGCAATTTTTCGAGTTGTATATATCTCCTACATTTTGAATTTTGTTCAGATGTTTTGAAAATTTATTATCTTTGAATAATATTTCACTAACATGTGCTTTTAAAAATTGGCTCTTTGCGATTCTTTCCAATTTGACAGAAAATGCAGATTGCAACATATAATTATTCATTTTTATATTTAACAAGGAGTTTCCTGCTTTGTGCATTTTTACTGCACGTTGTTGCTCTGCTTTTTCTGTTATATCAGCACTATCTTTTTCTAATTTATTTTCTACAACTGGATCATTGATCAATGACTTTATGAAGAATTCACTTTGTTTTGTAAAAACATCTTGATTACGTATTTTTATTGCATCGTTTAAAACATCTACTGACATGTGATTTCTTTTCAATATATTAGAATTGTACAAATTTGACTCCACAGGTGGACTCAAACTTTTCAATTTTTCCATGCTACGTGCGTCTTTAGATAAATCTATTGTGGTCGGCGATGCGCCAATAGAATTATCTTTGGCAAAACAATTCAAATTAGATTGTTCTAAAGGTCCTAGAAGCCAAACACAGAATAGATATATGTCAATATATATGTATATATCTCATACTTCAAGAAATCTGTAAAACCTGTGTAACATTTCTCCGTCTGACAAGTCTTTTCGATGAAATTGGTTTTCTGCTTGAGCTGGTACCTATCTAAGAGAGCTTGATACATTTCGATAGGAGTTTCATTGTCATTGTAATGACGATCTTGCAGATACACCCTTCTCAAATGACAATTCGGATAAATCGTTATTCTCTGCAAAGCCTCATAATCCATACCATACGCTTCGTGACAGAGAGTCTGAAGGTTTATCTCCAAAATATTCCAATCTTCTTCCAATTTTAATGGAATATGAGCTACGTTCATATTGATGCTCGGTAATTTTTTAATATTGTAGGTCGTGAAGGAGAATCTTCTCCTATATTGCTCCTTGTCTATTATCTTCATATGCAGAAGTTAGAAAATCATCATTAAGACACACAGGGAATGACACAAATATTTTTCATAAAACATATAAAGGCAACCATGTACTTGAACCTCCAGCTTGAACCCCAAGTTTAAATTTTTTATGATTAACACGAGAACAGGCAGCTTTACGTTCAGGGCATCTAGTGCTTCGGCGGGAATAGTTATGCTCGTGGGAATCGTATTGTCGTGCGGACCGGTGATCTCGATCACTCTATCTCCGTGCAACAGATCATCCCTCACTCTACGAATTTTGCCACCGTAGGAAACATACTTCGACCACAGATCCAGTGGCTTGTCTGCGACGCTGTACAGTAGCGATTTGTACCCGCAAATTTCGTTCTTTGACATCTTCTCCTAGGAAGTTTATGCATGCTATGATTGTGTCACGACAAAATTGTCACTCAGAGTGTCTGTTCAGATTCTGTAAATTGTCTACTATGGACTTCCCCGGCAGAGAAACTACGGATCTGGCATACACAGTGCTGCTGGCAAAAACAAGCAGATATAAATAAAGTCAAGTTTGATAACAAAAATGACAAAAATTGTTGGCAGAAATCAAGCAGATGCGCTCGTCGTGCAATTTGATGGAGGAAATCAAGCGGAATTTGCGTTCAACGGATTCCACACGGTTTCCGCCGTCGAATCGCTGTTAGGTTATGTCAGAACGCATCGCCGGTAAAATGCGATTTGCCAGCGATTTCTGAATGAAAGTATAAGTACTGTCAATCTGCCGGATCGCCGTCTGCTTACTGGGAATGCATAGGGAAGTATCGACATGACTTCTTTTTTTAAGAGTACCGCAAGCCTTTCCGGATAATTCAACATGATCTTTTCTTGTATCTGCGAAACGTGTAGACGGAAAACGACGAGAATTTAATAACTATTCCCATGATTATTTTATTTCGGAGAGGGACCTTCAAAGGTTATGTTCCTCCTTCGTTCATCCGCATTTGTTTTTCCGGCGCATTATTTATCGCAAAATTCTGACGAAAACGACAGGGTAATAAATATTTTCGAGGATCTGAATTCGCGACAATGATAACAACGATATCTATATTCCACCATGAGAACAACAAATTATAAAAAAGTATAATAATTGTGATTAATAATGAGGTATATTTTCCAATTTTCTTTTAATTTTTTTACTTTTTAATTACTCCACGCTAAAAAAAATGCATTTTTTTTTATCTCTGTGCATACTGTATCGCAAAATGTAATTATAATCGCATTAATAATCGTGTGCACGATACATTCGTTGTTTTATTGACATTTAATCAATTTATTATTATACATTTCGTGCTAATTACAATTGTACGGCGTGTCGAAAACGCCGACGAGATAAGACGTCATTGCTATCGTCAATCGCGAACGGCATCGCGGTAATTACATCTCCCTCCCCCTCCCCCAATTAATTCCACCCGAAATACAAATGTGTATCTCTCTTGCGGGGGGGAGGGGGATGTCTTTTTCTACCCGCCGTTGCCTCGCGCACCGGCGAAAATCATTCCGCCGCCGGGACAAAAAGGGGAGAATAACAAACGTCGATACGAATAATTAACGAAATAATGATCGTGTCATTATAACGAGCCCGGCGTGATTAAGGGCTGCGAGAGGAAATCGGGGGCCCGAGGGGAAGGGGGGAATACGTCGGTGACGAGCGGGAGGCG
>VBVQ01003499.1:0-18464 GCA_011636635.1 Tetramorium simillimum | reverse complement strand
GAGGGGGGGGAAGGGGCACTGAGAACCAAATGTCTTCGACCCGCTGATTCGGTTTAATCGGCCGAAGGGTTGCATAAATTGATTGATGCTTCATTCTCTACTTCTCTCGCTTTATCCTCGGCCTTCTTTCTTCAGAGTGGATTTCACATTGCCGCGCGGCCGCTTTCCTCTCGCAATTATAGATCTTTCTCATCAATCTTAACTCGGTCGAATATCCAGGAAAACTTTCTAAGGGTTATTTGCACACACACACACACACACACACACATACACACATACACACATACATAGCCTGCCTTTTTACAGCTTATTAAATCATCATGGATTTTTCTTATCTGGAGAATTAAGATCTCTCTGTTCGCGGTTTTATAACAGATATAAAATATTATTTCACGCTGCGTTATTATTACGAATATATGATTATGCTATTTAATTTAATTCCTCTTTCTCTCTCTCTCTTTCTCTTATATACGTATACTCTTTCTTCCTATTATACAAATGATTAGCAAGAAAAGAAATAACCAAAGTTCCATCAAACAGTCTAGCAGCGTTACCGCAAAAAAAAAAACACCCGAAGAGGGTTCCAACAATGGTACATCGATACCGACCATTCCACTTCCCGCGGCAGAGGAGATTTAAAAACGAAAGCCCCGACTTATCTTCGGCCTCTGATTGAATGGCTCCGCCGGAGGCACTCCACGGAGGCAGTGAAAAAGAAGGAAGGGACGGTGAGAACACACGTCCCTCTCTCTTTCGGCGGATTCAAGGGCGCGGCGATACGCGGCATTTGATATCTGAAATCCCCAATATTTTTAAAAGCACGGAGGTTCGCGCGCGAGCTTTCTACCTCTCGCTTTCGCTCTCTGGCTGTCTCTCTCTCTTTCTCTTCACCCGCAAGAACGGGCCGGGAGGGAAGCTGGAAGAGCACGAGCTCTCGAGAGAAGCCGCCCGGCTTCAAAGGCGTCGGTGTCTTTCCGCGGCCATTAAAATACGAATAATAATTATAAGTGCGACGGCGGAGTGATCAGTCTGCTCGCGCACGAAGCGATCGTCCGTATCAGCTGTGCGGCATCCCCTCAGCGGCTCGACATCCCTCTTCCTCCACTCCGGCTTTTGTGCTCTTCCTTCTCTCTTTCTTTCTGCTCTTTTGGCGGCCATTAATCCCCTTTCTTCTACCGGCTGCAACGACACTGCCATCGGCGGAACGTTATCCCGCGCGGTCCCAGTCCTCGTGAATTTATGGATGAGTACCGAGGCGAAGTCATATCGTTATCTGCCGCGTGGTTCTTCACGAATGGCCGGCGATACGCAAAAGTTCCGCGGTAGTGCTCGTGTGCGGTGTGCCTGGGGTGTACGTGCACGGGCGCGCGTGGCTCTTTCGGAGCGAGCGCAAGTGCGTGCGAAACGCGCGGACCCTTTGTGCGCGTCGGGTATATTAAAGAGGTGAAACGTACGTGCGACTGTCATCGTCGATGGGTTTAAGTGCATAAGATTTTAATTTGTTCGGTTATGCGTGCCGCTCGCCGATTACTGCCCGCCTGAAATGAGCACTTATTCGACGAAAGTCGTAAAGCGGCCGTTTGCGAAGGTTTCTTCGCGATTACGGTTTAATATGGGATACGGATATGGATATCTCGAGGAGCCGTGATGCGCGGCTTTTTAAGGATACCTTTCTTTATGGCGTGCGTTAATAAAACGTTGGAAATGATTGGAGCACCGGTTAATACACTACAGTTCTTAATCGTGGAAATCCGCGTGTAACTCCGCTGAGAAACATCTGCTCGGCGTGTTTGGAATTAAGGATTCTCGAGAAAATTGTCTTTCGCGTGAAAATTTTTCGCAGGGCAGATCATCAAGCATCACATCCGTCCCGGAACAATCTTATCAAACGGACGATGCATATCTGGAAAAATATCGCTATTACCTACATGCGTGTGCGCCCGCAGTGTCTGCAGCGTACTCTAAGGTATAAGTTTTGCCGGCCGTGACGATTTTACGAAAGCCTTGATTTCCTGGAAATAGAAAATGTATCTTCTCTTAACTGATTAAATGTACTATAATTTAGAGCGGCACTTAGCGATGTGCGCGATATAATTTCTGCGCGACGCACACCGACGAGACCGATGTAATTCCGGCCGACCGACGTAGGTGCACGGGGGGAGGGAAGGAGGTAAAGTCCTTAAAGGCATATCCACACGCCTAGAAGTGTCGCCCGAGCGAGCGTCGGCCGTGCGATTGCTCGTTAGCGTGGCCACGGCCCCGTGTCTGTCACGAAATCGCTGATTATCATCGTTCAAGGAAACCGCCGACGCTACCCGCTACATCGCCCCCTTAATTCTCATATAGCAGCCATCGCGGCCATTACTTACTTATTCCACGGCCTGCTAGTCTTAGAAAAAGCATCACCCACTGGCGCAGGTAGCAATATTGCCCTTGATCTCGCCTCGGCGTAATTTATAGACTTACCCGAGGTGTATTATTAAGAAATATATTCTAAAGATTTTACAGACTCTATAAATAATTGTTTTTTCTAATTATTAATCAACAAGTTACTATGTATAGATAGATAGACACTAATAAATAAATCTTATAAATTTTCATAAAGTGGACATATATTCCTAAAAATGGTAATGTAAAACCAAGAAAATACGTAATACATGCAAATCACATAAATGTAAAAAAGTATACCAATTTATTGCGCGAAATCGCAAGTAGCTGCCAAGTCTTCTAATTTGTGAGGCTAATATTTTCAATTACTTCAAATTAACATTGAAAGTTTATTCATGACCGTCTTACTCACATTACATCCTGTTTCTGGATTTGTGATTACTCACGAAAATTACTACTGGTTGTTAAGTTGGATGTGAATAGAAGACTGTTACGCTGCTGGCCACGTTCGGTGAGCGTAATGCGTTCACACATCGGTTGTCGCTTGTGCACGTGTGAACACGGCGACACAACCCGGAATCAGGAAAGACGCTTATTACTTCAAGGTTCGGTTCGCCTGCGCATCGAATAATCAGACGCGATGCGCTATATGAGATAAGTTTGTAGAAAAGGTAGGCGTTTAGAAGTCTGGAGAGGAGAGGGCAGAAGGAAGCGACTAGGATTAATCTCGCTAGATTGTCATTGTCTGCATTGTCTACGTCGTTCTTTGTTTTTATTTCCCGCAATAAAAAAATTCGACAAAAGAAAAATCGTTTGGAAACTTAAAACAACGTTGAAATTGCTTTCTAATATATTGTTCAGTTTAAGTTTACGATATCACATTGCGACATTATTATTCACTGGATAATATTAAAAATAATCAATTCGTGTACTTAATTTAACACATTTCTAACAAAACGATATTTTCGGAATTACTTTTGAAATGTGCATAATTTTTACATTTTATATGCTTCATATTTCGGCTATTAATTCGTTTCTATTTTTGCAAAACTTAACGTGCTAAAATCATCGCGACACTTGTATGATTCAACAATCGTCTTGATCACAAAAAAGCAAATGGAAATTAAAAATGAAACAGTGATAAAATATCTTTTGGAAGCATGTAAAATTGTTTCTAGTCAAGTATAGGTATTCAATTCTTATTAATTTTCTAGACAATCCTGCAACGTTTAATTGAAAAAAAGAAATTAAAAAGAATTAACTAAAAGAAAATTACTTTTCGCATCACGGTACTTTTGAAAACTACGGAATACCTTCACTTCGTCACGTGCCGCATAGATAAATCTATGCGAAAAGAAAGCAATGCGATCCACAGAAGCTACTGAAACTTTAATAGGTTTCACGGCTTCGGCTCGGTCTCTCGGCAGCGGTTCGATGTTAATTCGGCCAAAAGTTCAGACGAACAAATTGGCGAGATCAACCACTAGAAGAAGCCGCAGCAAGAAGTTAATCCTCGCAGGAACCAGACAAGGTTTAAGCCCAAAGGCAAGGTCGAAGGATTTCTGCTGATCGATCGAGGGATCGGGTCACATCGACCTTTCATTCTCTCCGGCACTTTCAGCCGCCTTTCGCGTAATGCGTGGATGGATCACTAATCACGAATGACAAATCCTGCCCAATTTGTCGAAATGACTTTTACTATATTACATTGATACGAATTAATAATAATTAACTATCAATACGTTGCGTTTCTCTCATTTTGAGAACAGAAAGGAACATAAAGAAATCTATTAACTACTAGCTAATTTGCTGGCGACATTTTTTGCCAATGAAGAGCGTATTTTCTCTTAAAGCTGAATGCTGTGAATACAACTGAACCGGATACGTGATCATCATAGCTATTCTTTCGCTGCCGCTCTCTAGCCGTCTCGTGAAAGACCGTTTCTTTTCCTTCCCGATAAATACCTTGGGCGAACAAAGCAAAAGCCAGGATTAATACCCTGTAATAGTAAAGAGTTTCTCGTCATCGTTTCCTACTATTACTCTAGTTCCCTATATCAACGACCGCGGTAATTGTGACGAAGCTACTCCCACCTCAGCGTGTCCCTTGTCCGCCGGATTAAAGCGTGTAATTTAGGCGAGCGACATTCGCGGGATTGTCTATCAAGACGCGAAGGCGACGCGATCGCGGTGCGCTTTCTCACCGTCACCGGAAGTGCGTGCATCCGCGTAGGGGGCACCGTTAAAATGTAGAAAACGCACGGGAGAAAGAGAGAGAGAGAGAGATACATCTCCCGCTGTTTTAATTCCATGAATAAAGCCCGGGAGAACGGGGCAGGGACCCGCGGCATAAATGAGCGCATCGGGGGCGACTAATGCATAGGATTATCGAGTCTTCCCATGCCCCACATCGGTCATTACGGAATAACAGTAATTATTAATATGCGAGCTTCATAGGTATGTCTTTCTCCGAGTATTGTCAGACGGCGTCGCCGCCGCCACCGGTTTCTGCCGTGGACCTCCTACTCCTTTCTCGCTCTCACCCCTTCTCTCTTTCTCTTTCTCTCTCCCTTTCTTCTCGTACTCACTTTTATAAAAATTCTCTCTCGCTCGCCATGGTATCTGTCCTCTTTGTCGCACCCCTCTGTCCTCCCCGCTTCTCATGTCAACGCGTACGATTCGCAGGGAAAGAAAGAGACATTCGATGAGAGCGGATGCGGAGGGACAGTTGCGTGCGACGTAACTCCGTATTGTTGGCTTCGCTCCGTCCTCGGGAGCGAAGATAAGTACCAGGCTGAGCACCAGGTAGTAGCATTGATGCCACCGCTGTCTCACTTACCGCGACGTGATCTTATAGGAAAGAGCGTGCATGATGCGTACGTAAGGTAAGGACATTGGGGTTAGGCCAGGTCGGGTTACCCAACTGCACAGAAATGTCAAGAGAAACCATAACGTTATAATTTATCGCTGTACACGCCATCGTCTTCCATGGGGGCGATGGAAGAGAAAACCCTTTCTTTATCGTTCGAACGGACTTTAGTAAGTAAATGTTGGAACGAGATTAATTTTTATTTACTACGTTGTTCTACCGCGTCACGATCGTTTCGATCGCGAAAGTTTCGAGTGACAACGGATAGTCGTGTAATCATAAAAATTCCAGAGATAGCGAGAGACAATCGATTGAACATTTATTCCAATTGAATTCCACGTGAATGCTTTTAAATTCCATCGAGTTCCAATCGCGATTCAATGCCCTGTATTTCTCCTGCGAAACAAATTTGTACTTTAATATTTTATTCCGAGTAAACAAATCGACGAAATCATTAGCCTCCCCCCCAGAAAATAATAAGGATAATCGCGCACTTGGCGACCGAAGAATTTTAGCCCGCTCGCGGGACAAAATTTCCCTTCATTAACGTCGACGAAGCCCATCATTAACATTGACCAATGATCACAGAGCGGTTGTAACGCACACATTCTTGCGGACATACCGCGCGTAGAGCGTACGCGTTATTGGAGAACGCTTGAACCGTAACGACCATAGCCAAACCGCATACGGTTATGGGACGAAAGAACGATGCGCGCACTGCATGCCACCGCACGGTAGCGTAAACAGGTCTATGCCGACGTGGGCTTCATGGTCGCATGGGGACACGGCGGCGTGATGTGTGCACGCGTATGCGTGCACGCCCGTCGGGCCGTTTCCCACCATTAATTTATGTGCGCGTACACCTCATTGTACCGCGCATAGTTGTATTCGTATCGCGGACCAGGCTATGATCCGCGACCACAGATCGTGACTTCTGTGGGAAACTCGAAGGAAAGTAATAACCGGCAAGACGTACCCGGGCCGCGCATCCGTGATATTTACGTTGTCATACTCGGATTGCGCGCGTGTTTGCGTCTGTCTTTGAGTCGACGAGGGGAGGACGCACGGTGCACGCTGCCTTAATCGCGAATTCAATGCGATCGTGCGATATTCTTGTGCGTGTAGGAGTCTCTAACCTGTTAATACGACTATAAAAGTATCTTTGATAGTTTGCAATTTTTTTTCAAAATTATTCAATCTTATTTCTTCGATACAGATTTGCGCTAGATAATAAATAAAGCGTTCCTATCTCGTTTCATAAAGGCGGCTACGCTATCGGATGGGATGGCACGAAAAGAGATCGAGAGTATTCTTTACAGGTTGCGGCTCACCCCTGTCGCGCGGCTCAATTCGCGTACCCGCCACGTTTATGTCCGCTTTGCCCCAAACACGCCATAAAATCAGCCCCTCCGCAGTTGTCGACGGTTTCCTATGCGAATGTGGGACGAGAACCATATTCTCCCCGCGATGTGGAGAGCGAAAGAGGAGAACGGGAGCGAAAAAAAAGAAAGGAAAAACGGGAGAAAAAGAGAAAAAAAAAGCGTTAGGTCCCGGCGGGCGTGCAAAATCCACCCGCTCTGTCCCCCAAACCCCAACGTGCGTTCGGCGTTCAACAAGTGTATCGGCGTAAAAAAAAAAAGGATGCGCCCCGGCCATTATCGGTGAAATTGGGAATCAATAGCCCATGAAGGGATGGGGCCGAGAGTTCTTCTCTCTCTGTGCCGCACGATTCTCCGCCTTCCGTCGCACGTGCACGTGCAGATACGCGTGTAGGTTTTTTTATTGTACAGCTCCCTTTACCGGAGCGCGGGATAACTCGATTGTCGCCAGCCGTGTTTAAAAACAAAAAAGCGCACGCGGAAGGGCGCGCTGAATAAAACCATGATAACGATTCGGTAAGGTATACATACGCCAACTTGTTATAGGCATTAATTGATTGTGCGGAAATTCATAGAATGCGTCCCTTTTGCGTGGGCAATTTGCTTCTGTGTAAACAAATTTTTGCAGTTTTTTTATTTAAAGTGTAAATTAGAAAGAGAAGAGAGAGAGAGAGAGAGAGAGAATCTGAAATATAAGTGAAAAGGGGTATTTTCGAATGATTTTATAATGATTAATGTCCATTTCTACCAATCTAGATTAACTTTAATCTCGGCTTAACTTGCTTTTTTATCTTTTTCTAATTCTCAGAACTAGAAAAAAGATAAAAAGCAAGTTAAACCGAGATTAAAGTTAATCTACATTGCTAGAAATGGACATTAGTCGGATAAGCCTGCGCGCTATGTACAGTTCGGGGCGGAAATGGTTCCACGGAAAATACTCAAACCGTCTGAACTCGATTCAGGCGACACCGGTATCTGCCGTTTGTATATATATCCTTATCGCCACTCCCGACAGGTATAGAGCGTTGATGTAACAATGTGCGCCTAAATAAATGCCGATTTACAGGCTCGCGCAGTGACACGAGACGTATCGTAAAGTTTCTGTTTGCCTCGCAAGAGAGTGGGAGGGAGAAAGCGAAAGGGGCAGAGAGAAAGAGAGTCGTCTCGTACAATGCATACCCGGCTCGTAAAACTCGCGCCTTCTTTCGACGATTCTCACCCTGCTCCCTGTTATTTTCTGACTTTATTGCGGCACTGCCACGGCTGCACCGTTTGCAGAGTTTCGTTTGCACCGTCGAAGGATAAGGCGGCCGCATAAGGATCGGCCGAGCGCTGGCTGGCGCACCAGGTGGAGACAATGTTTCTATTGTGGCCACCTGTAATCAGCAACACTATCCCCCGGGCGACGGGGTTCCGCCAGGTGCTTTTCCCAAAACTGATAAGTCCGTTAATTTCTTTATGACTTTACACTTGTGCGGTCCTACGCAAACAACAGCCTACTCGGCGCACAATAGCGTTGTTCTCCTTAAATCTGGTCACATCAAACGTGAATGGGTACACGGTGTATTCAGATGCCGCAAATTTGTTTCCCGTGGGACTGATATTACCATGCGATTTTCTATATTTATATTTCCATTCGCGTGGTCAGAAGAAGTATAATATTTTGACACGAAAAAACATTCTAAGAAGATAAGCGTACTCTGTGAGAATAAATCGGATTTAACTTCTGCATTTAAAAAATATACTCCGAAAGATATTTCTTATTTTCTGTTTTTTTTTCTATCGATTTAAATAATAATAATTTTCAACTTTCTGGCACTATCTAATTTATTTTACTTCTGATCTCGAATAATGCCCGACTGCAGATGGCCGATCAATAAGTTGCCGCCGATGCACGCCGGAAGAGTTTCAAAATATTCATTGAGCTTTTGGTATATCACCGTCAGGAAATGGGGCATTTCTCGTTCTCGTATATAATTTCGTTTCTTCCTCTTTTCAGAGGCACTCGAGCACATAAAATGCGCAGTCAATTGACAAACTTTTGTGAACGTCGCAATAATCGAGTATATCTAAAGAATTACCATATTCAGAAGACACCCTCGACACTGAGAATCCAGTATTCTTGACTTTCTCATCGAATAATCGAAAATCAATATCTCTATCCGTATTAATACAAATCCTCAAAACTGCGTCAGCGATCCTTGCTGAAGTTGCATTAAATATATATTTCGAAGAAATTACGAAACATTCAGTGTTTTATAATGCTCTTTAAACCTACATAAAATATCTATGTTTCTCCTGAAGAAACGTTTTCCTTTAAAATAGCGGGGAAAGAAGTGTCCTCGAGATGTGATGGACACTAACGGGACGAAAATAATTATGTGAAATTTCTAAGACGTGCCATCATTATCATCATCATCATTGCGCTTCAACATCAAAGCTATCGACATCTTCAAATCCTTACCTCTCCTCAAGAGAGGGTCCGCAGCCAACGGGCGAACGGCAGTGAAGAGCGGTACCGGCGGTACTCTAAGTACGTAGAGCTTGTATTTAAAACATCCTTCCCGCGAAATACCGATATAGGTGAGTTCTCGTCGTAAGGGGACGACTCAAGGTACGAGAGGATAGAACCTCCTGGTTTCCCAGGCGGTGGATGCTTGGGGGTTGCCGAGCGTACGCGAGAATTTGCTACCCCTCCAACCCTTGCTGCTAGCAAGAGGTATGCCTTTGGCCTTTGTCATTTAATATCGGTGCCGGTATGCAAGGACTCAGGGTAAGGAAGCCTCGGGTGATCGCTTTGATGGCTGGGCGGTCCATTCGCGAATTTATGGCAAGTTAACTCCCCTCTCTCCCCCGCTTTGACCTCTTCTAGCGACTAGACGAGTCACCACTAGTCGGAGAAACCCCAATTTCAATCGAAGATGCTCCGATTGCAAGGATACAATTTCAATGAAATTGCTCAAGATACATGTTGTCTTGAGTCTCTCAAATTTTGAACAGAAACGCAGTTAAATTGAAATAATCTAGTGTAAGCTAGTTATTGATTTAATCAGACAAACTTAATAAGCAATTTGAATAGCAGAAATATTTGTGACTATAACATTACAAATATATCCAACTAATTATAATAAGATAAATAATTAAATTAAAATCAAAGACTAATTAATTAGACTTTGGTATTATTATAATAAATTATTTAACAAATAAAACAATAACATAAATAATATAAAAAGAAACATTCAAGGAACAGCATTAAAATTAGATATAATATATAGGATATCGCCTTCGATTAAAATTTTTCGTTCGAAAGAATCAACATCGTTAAGCCTTTTAAAACGAAACTGATAAGAAGGGTTTAAACTTTTAACGCTTTCTGTGGCAAAAGAAGAGAAGGAGGAAAGCAAAGCAGAAAGAAGATATTTGACTAGGAAGGGTCAATATAAAAGGGTTACCGTAGAATTAAAAGCACGTCGACGATTATTACCAGCAAGTGTCTGGGCGATCAATTGGGATAGTTAGCGGTCAGTTACGAAATCACATGAGCAACGTTTTTGAATGACACAAAATATCAACTAATATAGCATGTAAACAAATATAGCATGTATCCTGATAAAATAATTACGTATTTCGCAATTAAATTATAAAATTATAGTTTATACTGTTTTTATTCAAATTATGTGTTCTATGTTTATTTTGTAATCAATTGTTAAAATAAATTCGATGAGTCTAATTCTTTTTGATATTTATAATTATGTTGTCGGAGCGCAAGAAATAAAGAATTGAAGAAAATCAAGAATAGGAGAAATGACAAGTACGATGAAAGTTCCGGCGAAAGTGTCGGCGAAACTTGGAAAAAAAAATAAAGGGAGAAAACTGTGTGCAGAAGCTGTGAAGAAGAGCCCCCATCTTCCGAATCCTGCGAGCAGATATCTGCCGTAATTACTAATAAGTTTTCGACACGAAATGAGGTGAGGAAAAGGGAGAGGGTTAATCCGAAAGTACGACCGAAAGGGGTTCGGAGTTACTTGTGATACCTAGCAGACGGAAAACCCGGTGGGGCCAATAAGGCTCTAGAGAGGAACGGATGTTGCGAGGATCGGACGAAAGCGCGAAAGAGAAGGAGTGACAGAGAGAAAGAGAGGAATCGCTCCCTTTTCCATCGAGAAGTCGGACGGCTGAAAGCAGTTAAAGATTCGCGATGTCTTTTCGATTCCGCGCCGAGATATTCGTAATTACTGTTTGTGTTTCTCTTCGTCGACGGCCGTATTTATCCCCTTGAAGCTCGACCCTCCGCCGACGGTGCCGATGTCGTATCTTTCGAACTCTTCCAGCCAACCCCAGCCGGCGTCGTTCTTCTGGTCCTTAAATCCTAACGAAGATACCCCCGATTCACGATCTCTCCCTCGTGCTTGGCTTCTTCGTACGCGAAGGAAGTAGCCCGCTTTTCCGATTCCTCCCGTTAACATTGATTCTTATCGTGACCTGAGTGCGCGGCTGAAAGAAAGGCAAACTGATGCTCCTCGAAAGGGTAATGGGTTGGCCTGAGGATGATGCGAAAATGCTTTCAATTCAGTGCATCTAATTTATCGATGTTAATGTAAAGTACCTTCAGCGATTTTTCAATTGTTTAGAGCAGAATATTCAAAATGTCAAAATATTCTTAATGACTTTATTGATTATTGATTATGATATTACAAAGCTTATAATTTAATGTGACTGTAAAAAAATGTATGACTTTTATTATTTATTAAGCATTGAAACACACAATTCTTATAAAGAAATTTGAGAATGGACGTATTTCAGATACATATCTATGTATATTATACGGTAAATGTTGAGTAAGACTTTTCACTGGAAAAGTCAACTAAAAAGAAAATCAAAGTGAAGTGAAAGAGTGCCAAAGGTATCATCAGGACTATAGCTTCCGGCGCGATGGTCAGCGTTTGGTGGAGGATGTAATTGATGGTAGCCGTTAAAATTAGGCGGCGGAATCAATCAATATTTTACGATCTCTAATAATCGCCTGGCCGTTTGCTCTGTGACACGTTAACTGCGGCGCACTGTTATATAGTGCTGTACAGGATCGTTCATCATCGGACCTACTACAAAGTAGTCGTTGAACCTACGCGAAGGTAACGAATATGGGATTTATGTAC
The DNA here is from genome assembly GCA_011636635.1 of Tetramorium simillimum. Classification (NCBI taxonomy): domain Eukaryota; kingdom Metazoa; phylum Arthropoda; class Insecta; order Hymenoptera; family Formicidae; genus Tetramorium; species Tetramorium simillimum. The sequence goes on along the minus strand of VBVQ01003499.1, from coordinate 6,672 downwards.
AACGTCTTAATCCTACAACTCCCCTCAACGCTCGTTCTTAATGCAACATGAAAATATCTGACGGTTTTTTTCAATTAAAATTTAATCTGCCCGGCAAAATCGTATTTAGTTGCACAAATTTAAAACACAGTATATTTTTAATTATACATCCTCAGATTAGCACAGTCAGAAGCATTATGTCTGAAAAAGATTTTATCAGCTTTTAATTCTCCTACAAATGTATAATGTGACATTTAATAAAGAAATTACACATTACATTCAAGGCGTAGATGGAATGCTAAGCAGCAGTCTGAATTTTAAAGAAACGTGACACTTTGTACGTGTCAGATACATAATATGATATGATGTAGTCGCGTTTGAAATATCTCTCGGAAATTAAGTGAATTGAGCGCGCGTTAAAGCAGCAGTTAACTCGTCATATTGCTCTTTCGTAGGTTGACGTTATTCCTTCGGCTCTATTCTCGTTGAAAGATAAACGCGGTCATACGTGGACAACGTTGAGACAGTAAAACGCGGCGTGGCCTCGAAGGGCCTTTAGATAGCCGAAAGACCCTCGTTTGCTACTACGACGCTTCGAGCGGTAATGTTTTCCTTCCCGAGCGGGCTGCTTGATTTATTTTATTGCTTTTGGCCTAACGTTCGGCGTTTATTTCGTCGAATTACAAGAAAAGGGTTGCTCGCGCCAGTCGCTAAAAGGCTCTACTCCTTGCCCCGCCGCGCCTCTAAGTCCACAAACTTATGCTATTCCCAGTTATAATTTATCGAAGATACTCAGAACGCCGAAATGGCATAGGCGAAAAGCTGAGTAAAAATGTGGAAATACGGAGACGAGGAAAAGAGAGTTCAATCGGAGGAGAAGGATTGCATAAGGATTTTTCTCGGGTAATCGAGGAAAATCGTCAAATTTCTCTCGGTCCAATCTCTATAAACCCAAGTCGAGATTTAAACGACAGGTCTAAAAGCGAAAATAAGTGAATTCGGGCGGGATTAATCCGGATATCTGCAAAGGCGGGAAATCGATGTTTATCCCGGCGGGTAGGAAAGAGGAATTCCGCAGGCATCGTTCACCATCTTAATGTTTGCGATGGTGTTACGGTTGTGGGGTTGCTATGATAATTGTAATGAACGCCTCGAGATTCCGCGAGCCCATCTGCGCCCACGCGTTTCGAGCCCCCCTCCCGGCCCACCCCCTTCCGTTGGCTTCGAGAGGCGGTAACGCTCGCGAGCGCGAGCAACGTTCTCTGTACAAACTCGGGAGCTCTTAAGTACCGAACTTGTTCGAATTGATTTAAGTGCTGAATGCTAAATCAACCGAAGGGCCCACCCTACCGGCCGGCGAGAAAGAGGGTGGAGTGAACGGGAAAGAGACGCGACGAGGAAAATTTACGAGTCGCGCGCGCGCGGCGTCTCGCGTTTACGTGCAGTATCCTCTCCACTATACGGAGAATCGACCCGGCAGTGTCGACCCCTCGGTGTAATCAGTATTTCGCGTGGATCAGATGCAGTTTAATGTAAAGGTAGGCGGTGTAACTAGCCTTTGTTCTCCTGGAGGCTTCCGGAGGACAGATAATCGGAGATGTATAGTCTCGCCGAGGTAATTAGTTAAGCGTGTAAAACAGCGCCCGGCGAGGATACGCGCGATTATTTATATCGCGGCGTGCAAATAATGCTGGTAATAAAAGCACGAAGGGGATACGAGCCATTTGCATCTTGGATTAAGCATATTTTTTTTTGAAAAGGGACGGACGGTTGGTGATGTTGACTTGTACTTTCGCAACAATTTCGTCCTGAAGAAAGTAAAACGTTGTCGATGTACATCGCGTACTTATCTGCTCCGGCAATATATATATATATATATATATATATATAGCGAGATTATGAAAAGACTGGGTATTATACCCTATACTAGATATTGATTGCTAAAATTTTAAGTATATCGTAATAGTGTAATAAATTGTCTCGTAAGATTAGACGGAATTTATTTAAGTTAGCGAACGCGTTACAACGTTCCGCAATCCGTAATTTATAACCGAAGTTCATATTGTGCCTGTGAACGTAATTATCCTGTGATAATTACTTAATTTTCCACAGTCTCCTAGCTTATGGCATACTTTTACGAAACGATGTACTCGGACGAGAGGGTGAAACCAATCTTGAAGTTAACATGCTTCAGACTTTACAACGAGTTTTGCGATAAATTTGACAGAAACTTTACAGCGAGTTCAAATATGCCGGTACGCCACCGATGCTTCGAGTATAACATCTTGTAAATTATACGTTGCTTATCGTTGCCAAGAATTCTCTCCCTTCAATCTCAAAAGCGTTTCATACCGTATTGACCTTTTATAAGCTTATGAGCAAGCTAATAGGAATAATTGAAGAAATAGAAAAAGAGTAATAATAAGCATATAAATTAATGGTTCTGAAACATATGCATATGCATAGTATAATCATCTTAATAATTTCGATGCGATAATCTTCGCTGCTTTAATCCGGAAGTACGCCTCTATATCCTTTCATCTCTCACGAAAGCAACTATTATATTCAATCGCCGTTCTTACACACAGTTTACTCGACACGATAATTTAAAGACGTCGCCAGCTCGGCAATTAATATCGTCATATAAAACGGCCGCATCTAGGATCGACTTTCGGAAACGACGCTTACGGTCTAAGGTCAAGTAAGAACGACTTCCAAGAGGCCAACCCTCTTCTTCTCCCATCTCCCCTTCTCTCTCGGATCTCTTCTCCCCCCCTCTTCCTCGTACACTGGCGATACCAGCGTACATCCGCGATGACGCACACGCGTCCGCGTCGCGTTTTATTACACGTGCCCCGACTCCGAGAGCAACTCGCAGGAGTCGGGTAATATTCATAAATTAGGAGTATCGTTGAAAGAGAAGCACCCGGGGGGAGAGTCCTGGAAGCGTATGTACGTACATTCGGAGCGAACGCAACCGCTGTGCTCGGTTATGTTGCCTCGACGTATATATATCTGCGCGCGTTAACTCGTTGAGCAACGACGTCGGATTTTTTTTCCTCGTCTTCTTTTTTTCCGTGTAGATCTTATCCGCGAGGATCCGTACGGATCCGGCTGAGAGTGTGAGAACGTTCGCGGGGACAGGTAATAGCCGTGGCGGCGTTCGCCCGGTGACAACCGTACGTCAACGGCGCGGCGGCGCGGCTCTCGTGATGCGACGAACGGATTGCGAGATTTCTCGGCGGACACCTGCCGCGGCAGCTATCACGGTAGCCCTTACTTCCGATGAAACGGCAATGAGAAAGAAAGTAACCGCTGAAATAAAGGAAACGAGCGACTCCCGTCTCGCTCGGCAGCCCTTTCCAAATACGCGCGTGTAACACTTGGCGCGCGGAGAAAGTATACCGATCCAGTCCCACGTGAGTTGTCGTCATGATAATTATCGCAGCACGTATTTTTGAAGTTGGTTGCACGCGATGCCTATCAGCATGTAATATCTTTCTCTCCTCTTTTTTTTTTTAATATAACAGAGAGGTGCGTTGCAATTTTATAATCGCGCGCTCCATATAAGGTATTTCGCTAATTGAACTCAAGATTAAAATTCTGCCTCAGATAAAGCTCAATAAAACGAGCGGGGACATTTAATTTTATTATCTACTTACGTCTGTCGCCTCGCTGAAACACAAGGCTAATGGAATAATGCCCTTGTTCGAGCAGATTTAAATGTCATTCGATAATTCTTTATCGCTGTATCCGGTGTCGTCGCCTCCCCCGGTAAAGGGAATCTCCCGCAGGTGGACTGCGGCTGTTACTGTTTCTAAAGGCTGGCCGACGAAATGATTGAAATATGTCCGCGGCACGAGGTAAGGGCACGGGGCCCGTAATATTGCCCTTATACGGCAACAGCGGTAAATCCGCGCGCGAAGAGAAGAAGCTGCCCCGGCGACGTTAATTTGTGAACGATTACAGGCACCTGGTGCGTGCACCGGCAATGCCTACAGGTCGCTAACTGGGCCCCGGGAGACAAAGACACGCGAGAGGTCTCGGGGATGCGACGTGGCGGCCATCGCGCATTCTTTCCTCAGGCGCGGATTTAACCGTGGCAGCGCGCCGATGTTTTCCTTCGTGTCTCTGTGACCCTGAAGGCCGACGACACGCAGTTGCTCGGTATCAGTGTGAAATTACACACAAAGGGTACTCGGAAAGGTACATCCATTAAACGCATCTACTGATAAATGATGTGCCTGCAGAAACGATCCAATATCATATATCGATACGTCATACAATTTTCAATCATAATTTAATGATTAAATAAATAATTAAGATAATAAAATCAAATTTATCTCGATGACAAAGACAATAGATAAGCAAAGAAATTAATGAGTGTTCAATAAGAACATTAAAAAATGAGATATACGGCGACAAAATAAAAAAATGATATGAGAAACTAAGGAATATTAGATTAAAGTTTTACGAACGATATTTAGCAACGAGACGGTCATTACATTCCATGATGATTTGTACAAAACACAAAGTAATTAGATGCTCCATTAATATTTGCACGAGTAAAACCTGTTTTCTGACTGAAATATATTTCGACTTTATAAGATAGTCGTTAATAATTCGGAGTTTAAACGTATTTTTATGAGAAAAATCGCTGAACGATTGCATGAAGACACATCCTTTTATTTTGTGTGCTTGATATTTTTTTTCAAATCAAGATTCCGTAAATTAGGTTTTGTGGGATAAACTCTAAATAAGAATTAAATACAACCTTCTTCAAATTCGCAGAAAATTAATAAATAAAGAATTTGAATTTTATCATTGACAAATTCCGCACGCTGTGCCGTATGAAAATAGCTGTTTAGACGGATGAAAATGAACTGCTATGTCGAATACGGGAAAACAAAGAATTTAGGCGAGACGCCAGCGAATACGATCGTCATAGCACTTTGGATGATTGCGATTAATTAATTTTACTCCGAGCCGAGACACTTAGTTTCCGTTCGTTTAAGCTCGTTAATACGCTATCCTCTCTCTTTCTCTCCGTCTCTCTCTTTCTTTCCATCCATCTCCTTCTCCGTCTTCGCATCCATCTCTCTTTCTCTACTTCCTTGAACGCGCTGCAGAAACAGCTCACTCAGTTTACGCCGTACATGTAAATTCATCTGCGCCAGTTGGCCTGTCACGAAGAACGACCTCCGCTCGTGACCGATCTACTCGCCATGCTCTCCGACCGTAAAGAGCTTCTGAAATTCGAAACTATCGTTGCAAAAGAAACATCCGACACTATTCGAGATTCATTTATTCTACATTACCTTTATTAGCAATTGCGTGCTGAAAATTATTCGATCAATATATTCTCGATTAAGAAAATTGCTTTAATAATACAGCTTATTATTGAATGTATCGGCGCGATATATCAAAGATCTCTACTTTTAATTAACAAGAATCAATTCAATAAATGGTAATTTCTATCAATGATCTTTAAGTCTTGTTAAGGAAAAAAAAATCTCACGATCTAACACCCATTAAATCTGAAGCAACAATGGCCGATAAACTTCGGCTACTTTGGTACCCGCCGTTACCAGCGCAGGTCGTCTAATAAAATTAATGACAAGGACCGGCCCTCTCCTCGCCCGGCGACGCAGAGCCGTGGGAAGTCGTTCGCGGGTCATCGCCGGCAACACGTTGACGGCGACGTTTGTCGACGTGCATTTACCTGAACGGCTTCTTCTTCTCACCTCCAAACCGCTCGTAAAAGTTCGCCGGCACGGTGTACCTACGCGATGATAATTGTCGAGATTAGAGAACGACGAGAGGCCCCGATGTTCTCTCCCTCTCTCTCTCTCTCACTCTCGAGCTAGTTAAAAGTAACGGCGCTTATTCGCCGGATCCGTACTGACGATTCAAAATCTCAGCGTTTTACAGCGGAATTCAAAACCGGTGTGACAGGTGCGGTGCTTTTGGCCTCATAATTACTTTTAATTTTTAATGAGGTTTATGGAACGACTCGGCGGCGCACGAAACGAATGTTTAATGAAGAGATATTATCAATGAAAAATTCTCTATATTTTCTGCTACATTTGTATAGCTACATTTAATTTAACATTGGCGCTCGGTGAGTCGGCGACGCGAAAAAAATTTTACTTCAAGAGATCTATTTTATTCTCTTTCGACTTTGGTTTAAAAAAAAATAATAATTATTAATCGATCTGAGAACAAGCGGATCTTTGAGTCGTTCAGGCAGATTAGTAGCGAGAAGAGGATTTTAATAATGAGCAACTCCAAAAATGTCACATTACGCGATAAGGAATTACAATTATAACGATACATGTACACGCACGCGGTATCGTATTCAAATCGCTGCGGGCGATCCAGCACTTAGAAACCAATGACAGATCCCGCGACAGTTCACACGAGCGAAGCGCGCAGCGCCAGCCGCTGTACAATTTCTTCGCACGAGGAAGTTATGCGCTCGCGGCTTATGAGAATCGCGATACGTAAATGACGGCTGAGGCATTACATAAAATGGAAGTTTAATTGAAGCCAAACAATAATGCGATGTGCGCGGAACCATGCGGGTCAGGAATGGCATTCGTTATGTGTCTTTGCAGCTCTCACTCCCTCGCCCCCTACCTCTTTTCTCCTCGCCCTCGCACGCCGCTCTTCTGCAATATCCTCCCTCCCTCC